>JBBPFJ010000046.1:0-189752 GCA_037975025.1 Excoecaria agallocha
CGCCATAATGCAACATAGGTAGTAAAACTGTATACTGTAATCAGTTTTATAACATTGTCAAATTGTAATGTGTCCAAATTAATTAATTATTTTTTCAAATATAAACGAAAATACATTATTTTATAGAAAGACATGACCAATACTGCGTTCGTATGAAAATTCAGTTCCACCTAAAGCAGAGACTTAATGCATCGACTTTCGAGAAAGAACAAACATGTCAAGACATTAATGCATAGTTTTTTCAGATACCAAAACACATAAAGCAAGTCTTTAATCCAATCCATTCTTATCTCTTTTCAATTTATATAGATTTAATATTATACTGTCCCTATCAAATTTATGTTAGTATATGTAACATAAATTAATTTGTTATTTTATAGACCGGCTAATGCATTCTTGTGAACATGCAGGCGAAGACTTATTCTGATTAATATTTTCTGCACCAATTAATATAATAATTACCATTAATATACCATAGTTTAGGAAAGAATATATTTTAATACAAGTCGTTAGTTTGTCACAATCTAGTTTTTCAAATCTCAAAACATGTAAGTCAAATCTCTATTCCCATTATATTAATTCATATGCTCTTTTCAATTTTGCAATATATTTAACATTATTTTATTTTATTTTTACTACAAGGAAAAAAACATTATGTATAATTACAATTTTAACTATAATCAAAAACTAAAATTGCAGGAAAGGAAAGATTATTCTTACTAAAGGTGGGTAGGGATGGCTAACCATCTAATAATAGTTTTATTAACCAATTCATAATTTCGATTTTCAAAAATTACAAATCATAAATTAATAAGCTATTCAATTTTCAGGTTAATTAGTCAATTAATTTTGATTTTATGGTTTTTTTAATTGAAATTTTTAGTTTTAACCATTATCGAGTGAACCACAAAAATTTTAAGAATAATATATAGATATATAATAATAAAAGTATACAGATTATCAAAAAGGAAAAATAGTATACAAATTCCAATCAAATTAAAAAATTTTAAAATTTAAAATATAAAATATAATAAAAAAATTAATAAACTGTGTGTGATTATTCTCATCAACAATGCAAAATTATAATAATTTTTATATGTACAATATTAGTGTAAACCTTCTGTTCAGTCATCTCATCAACGGTGTCGTGGTGTAGTTGGTTATCACGTCAGTCTAACACACTGAAGGTCTCCGGTTCGAGTCCGGGCGACGCCATGGCTTGCTTTTTTTAACACCTCAATCAGGCAAACGACATCCCGTTGTACTTCCCACTGCCCAAAACAAAACGACACTGCGTTGGTATTATTTTGGACTTAATCATTACAACTACCGCACAAAACAAGTCAGTCAGACCGTTGAATACGGCAGGAATGACTCCGACCCGTCAGCTTTGCTGCCACGTCATCACTCAATTCTCTAAATTAATTCCAACAAAGCAGAACCAATCATATTTCTTGGCCGCATCACTTGCTCTGTTCTCATTGGCCAGTTCTTGCCACGTCATCATCTCCTAGATTCTCCGCCACAAATCCAGAAAATAGAAATCCCTGCTTTATAAATCCATGGCTAAATCTCAATTGAGATAAAATAATAATAAAATCTACTTCTTGGTTCAATTTTCTCTGATTCGTTTTACGATTTTAACGATGGCTCTCAGGCTATCTGTCAATATCTTAACTCTGATCTTCGTCTCATTTACGAATCTGTCTTTCTCCGCCAACGCCGCTGTTTTCTCCGCCCCGCATATCAATTCTCCGCGGTATCCAAAAGCCATATCTGTATGTATTAGCATCGATCATGAATTCTGAGTTTTTTTTTTATTTTATCAAAACCCGTGTTTTTCATTGTTTAATTAATCAATTGGGTGCAGGATTTGAAGGAGGCAATTGTGAAAGGGCTCGGGTTTCAGACGGATGATTTTAAGGTATCAGGGTTTGATATTAGAGATGCTTTGGTGGGTCATTCGGTGGCGTACGAATTTGATGTGGAAGTGGATAATCAGGTGCTTCCGTTCAAGTTATTGGAGGATGTGAACCGATGGGAGTTTGTGGATTTGCCCATCTTTAGAGTTGAAGAAGATAAAATTGTTGGGGCTGGTAATGTTAATGGGTTAGTTGAGCAGAGAGAGAAGCCGGATAACGGTTTACCTGTTCTTTCGCCGTTTCAGCTTGCTGGTCCTATGGAGATCTGGATTCAGGATGCTAAGGATATGCGCATCTCCTTGCCGGTATGTTTTTCTTTATATTTGTAAAGCTTTGATTTTTTTTTTATAAGAAATTGCTTGTGTTTTGATTGGTCTTGTTGATTGTGAATATGAAGCTTAACTTGCTTGAGCTGTGATGGATGTTCTGGTTTACGTGGTATTTCGAATCTAGTGTAATTTACTCCTATTTGTTTAGGAAATTTTCAAGCTTTTGTGTTGCAAAATTTTGTTTCGTAGTTCAGACTTCATTTGCTTTTGCCAGACAATTTTTTGGTTTGATAAAATATATGATGTCTTGTTGTGAATATGGATAGGTTTAAAATATGCTGTAGTATTATAATTCAAAAGCCATTATGTGTTGCAATAGTAAAATCTTGTGTTCACTGCCAAGTTTTTGCGATTTCACGGCCTGTGTATGAGGCTATAGCTTTTGAGGTTTCCCTATTCATTTGCTCTTAAAATCTCCATTTTAATGTAGGACCATAACTTGATCATCGCCTTTGTTACTGTAAATTGCTATTTTCTTTAATTGATGGATACAACAAAACCACTAGCCTGAGGATGACACATAGACAACCATTTACATATCTTTGATGTGAGATCTTCTATCCTTAGTTGTGTATCTGTGCTTATACTGCAGCATGATGTGGATGCTGGCATCTTGAGGAAGGTGATATTGGCGGATGGTGCAGTGGTTACTGTCAAGGGTGCCAGATCAGTTATTCTACGCCACCCAATTGATCTGCCATTACCACTCAATCGAACTCAAACTGGTTTTGCCTCTGGTCTTCTTGCTCTTGCTGAACATCTACGCCAATCTTCCCGAGCTGAAGGAGCCCCACTCCTTTCCATTCGTATTGTTGGCCCGACTGCCCTCTCATCTCCATCTTCATCATCATCATCTTCTCCATCCAATAACAGACTAAAGCTAAAACGCCTCGCTCCAGGCCTTGTGGAATTATCTTCACCTGGGAAATCCCGGCCGATTGATGCTCTCTCCCCTCTTAATTTAGGAGAAGCTGCAACTGTACTCACTCCTAAACATTTCACTACAATGTGGCCTCTTGCATCTTTAAATGGCTCAAATGCCAATTTGGTTGGTTTTGAGAGATTGCTATCTTCTGTATTGGGCGCTAAGGCAAATGAGAAAGGCTCCTTTAGGCTGCTAAAGGCAGATGTCTCAGCTCAGACATTTATGAAGATAGGATTTGGAGTTGAGAAGAAGCTGAAAGAAGGGGATGGGTTTGATTTGCATGGCTTACCAGAGTGGAGGACAAAGCCTGAGACTGTCCGGATGCATTTTGAGGTACTAGCTAAGGTTGATGGTGAGAAAGTTGTGCCGGAGAAGGTTATGCCAGTTAACCCAGTAGTTGTGGAGGATACTGTGGCACCTAATGTGCTTTTGGGTAACTTGACCATGTCTAAGCTCCCTGTTTTTCATCCACCATCTAACCCCTTCACCCTGTAACTAATTGGAGGCAACTTAATTGTGTCCATGTTAAAGTTAGAGTGTAAATCTTTTAGTTCTATTTTTTTTCTCTCTTCCTTCTTTTACAAAGGGTCCGATTAGGATTTAAATTCGAGACCTCCCTACTTTCTACAAGACCAATACCATTAAACTGAAGCTTATTTGTCAAAAATTTTTAGCTTTTTGCTGACACACACATTAGAAGAGATGTAACATTTGTAAAAAACGAAAAAAATATCAATATATTCGCCTTATGGCAATACAAGTTAGTGGTTATATATGCTAAAATAGTTAATTTCAGAAAGGTCTGGATACAGAAGTCTTGAATATTTCTAAACAAAATATGTTCCCTTCATAAATTCAAGAAATTTACATGGATTACTTGTACTTAATATGAAACTATTTCCTGATGAAGGAAATTCCCTTCTGAATGCTTTCTTCCAACTCTTTCTTTGCCTTTTCCAATCCAATCCTGTAAGGAAGTTAAAAGGTGAATAATCACAATCATTATTCATTATGCAAACAAACAGATCATAGTGAATCACATGATTTTTTTTCATACCTCTCATACTCATTGAGGGGACCGAGTTGGTAGTTTTCCTCAGCTCCATTTCGACCAAGTCGTACCTTGGTAGCGAAGAAAGGAAGTTCCGTAACCTGTTAGAGGTTCAAAAAAATTCTCCAGACTCTTAGAAAGTTCCACATGAAATTGATGCCAAATAAAGTAGTAGTAATAATAATAATAATAATAATAATAATAACCTGAGAATCCACAAATGCACACTCTACAACTCCAGCATCTCCTCTCAAGCCACGAAGACATGCATCAGCAAATTTAACAGCTGCATATGCCTGTAGATATTATGCAAGCCTTGTCCTTGTTTTCAGAAAGTTCATAGGGTAGGCAACATTTTAAAGTTTCAAATAGGAGATTAAGATGAAATAAAATTGACTGACCATTGACAATGTTGCAGAGCCAGCTCCAGCTTTTGCCTGCAAATGGAATGGAAAGTATCAACTTTGATATAATCAATTGCGCATATCAAATCTGTCAAATATTATAAGCAGTTCACTCAACTCTCGCATAGGACTTCAGCAAGTAAGAATATCATATCATAGAATCAGCATGAAAAAATATCATATAATCAGCATGAAAAAGAGAGCTAGTAGCAACTAATCAACATGAAAAGAGAGTTACATTGTTGCTACCATTGGTGATACTTCAAACTTTGTCTTGTTGGCTATGAAAAAAGTCCACAGGAAGTATGAAAAATGATCAATTTGTCAAACACACCTTTCTCATTTCAAATATTCTGTGCTTACCTGAACAACTTCTGTGCCACCATCTTGGATCCGCTTGGTAAGGTATTCAGTTTCTTCTGGCGTAAAAGAGCAGGGAGGCTTAACCTGCAAAAAGTGGGTCAAGTTCATTGTCCCCACAAAAAATACATGGCACATGTGCCAAACAATCCGTTTAATAAAGATACCAGGCAAATAATCTGATATACCTGAGATAAAAGAGGTAAGATGGTGACTCCTGCATGCCCTCCAACAACAGGAACATCAACCTCTCTGGGATCAAGACCCAGTACTTCTGCCTACAATCATGAAGCAGAAT
This sequence comes from Excoecaria agallocha, assembly GCA_037975025.1. Lineage (NCBI taxonomy): Eukaryota > Viridiplantae > Streptophyta > Magnoliopsida > Malpighiales > Euphorbiaceae > Excoecaria > Excoecaria agallocha. The sequence continues at coordinate 5,290 of JBBPFJ010000046.1, forward strand.
TTAGATAGCTTACAAGTCCTTATACCAGAAGGCACAAAACCCTTGAGCAGATTAGCTAATATTGGAGCTCCTTGCAGATTACAGAAGGGTTCTATCTATATGAGAATTGACAGTAACTCCCATTTGTTAATATACCTACCACAAAAGTGTTTGCCCTCACAACATCAAGCATTGTGACTCCCAGAAGTCGCTTTGGGTCATAAGTTCCGGCTTTCTTGAAAACCTCAGCTGCAATTGGAACTGTAGAGTTAACTGGGTTACTGATCAAATTGACAACTGCTCTCGGGCAGCACTTGGCAATTCCCTCACACAGAGTTCTCACAATCCCAGCATTTATTTTGAAAAGATCATCCCTAGTCATTCCAGGCTTCCTTGGGACACCAGCAGGTATAATTACAAGATCCATCCCTGTAAGAGCATTTTCAAGCTGTGGCTGCCCCAGGAAACCACGAACCTAGAAATTAAAATGAAACAATGAGTGTCAAATTCTGCATAGACTTGGTGATGAAGTTCTGATCTTCTACCACTCCTTAAACAACTTTTTAAGTAAAATTGTAACTCTCCACTCATCAATTGAACATACTGGAAAGAAAAGGTTAAATCAATCTAACAAAAGGGTATTGATAATTACCACAGCACCAGTGTCCATGTGACTAATATCAGCAGTGACACCAGGGGTATTCACAACATCATAGAGATGAAGAGCTGAGACCAATGGGTTCATCTTCATAAGCATTGCAAGGGGTTGGCCAATGCCTCCAGCAGCACCTAAGATAGCCACCTTGAACCCGGGTGCCCCCCCTTTTGCCCGGCAATCAGCACGCTTCAGTGATGAATTTCCCTCCATCTATTGGAAAAACCATGTTCCACAAACTACTTAATGAAAACCAAACTACATAATAGGCACTCTCTATCTCACCATTATTAGCATTTAAGAGTTAAATCATGCTCCCTCCGTTCTTTTTTATCTGTTACTTTTGAGTAAAATTCAAATTTTATTTATGTCACTTTTAAAATTTCAAGGTAATTTAATTTACTTTTTCAATTTATTTTTCTTTTCCAATAAAGTTAGAACCAATCAGATTTGATAATTTAGTTTTAATCACATTATTTAATATTAAATTTAAGTTTATTTATTATTTCTTAATTCTAATGAAAATAACAAAAGTGACTGATAAAAAAGAACAGAGGGAGTAACAAATAGACGTTATGTTATTAATAACCAACCATTACTAGTTATTTATGACATTAATAGCCAGACTCATTTAATACAGTCTAGTTAAACAATATATAAGTACCCTTATCACCACCGAATACGCTCTCTAGTCTCTAAGCACAAACACTTGGAAAATTTTCCTTTTATACTTTTCTCGACTTGACCACCGGAGTCTTCATCATCAAAAACCCCTCTAATTGTTCTTTTCTCATGTGACTGAAGTTTGGCTAGCAGGCATCACTTAACAACAAATCAAAACACAAAATTGGCTGTTCGCTTTCAATCATTACACACATAAACTTCAAATTCAAAACCAATACTCCAAATAAGAGATAGCTACATATATGACTTCAAATCAAAAGCATTAGTGATACATAGAAATCATTATCTTAGCAGAGCTAAATCCCAAAAATGAAATCTTTAGCCTATTAATGCATTATCTGAAAACCCAACAGTGCAATTACCAACAAAACATGAACTAAACAACCCTGTTACTGAAAAAGAGAAATGAATAAATTTCATCAAACCAGACCAAGAGTGAAAAGACAAAAAAAAACCTGGAAATTTGGCGGGTGGAGATGGGCTGATAACCTAGCAATCCGTTGGGTAGCCTCTCCAATTGAGTCCATAGCTAAGCGGTACGAGAGAAAAGCGGAAGTGGGTATGTTACTAAAAACTCCCAAGAAAGAAGCAATCTATTTAAGAAGAAAGTTAAGGGATAGACCATAAAGTTGGAAACTAAAACATGAGGATGGGGAAGCAAGAAGTTGACATGCATATTTTTGTTTCAATAAAATAAGATTTAATTTTTTTTTTTTTTTTGTGGAAAGAAGTTCTTGAACCCTTATCCCATCTGAACTATTCAATTGTTGTGGCTCTCATATTTTCTCTCCTCTTTTATGCTCTTTCCTTCTCAGACATTTGTTTTTTTTTTGGTCTCTTTCTCACAACATGCCTTACTCAAGATGTCTGTTAGTTTGGCGGTTATTAGGCATAGTGAGAGAGTCGGAGTAAGAATTTTAGATTCGGACATGTCCAGCCCAGGTTCCAAGAAGGTTGGACTAGGCCAATGGAATTTCTCCAAGGCCCAACTAAGCCCAGTCTTATTCTAGCTCGCTCGTCAATTCTTTGTTGAATTATTAGCATCTCATATGTGTAAATTATTAGTGTTCATCGTAGGAATGATCTCAGGGTGGAAAATTCCCCATCCTTAGTAGAAAATTACCCTGAATAGAGAGAAAAATTACCGAAAATATTTTTTGTGGGGGCAGAGACAGGAAAAAAATATTCTCCGATTTAAAATTCGGAATGAAAAAGAAGAAGATTGTGATCCATTTCCCGAAATTTTTTCACCTCCAGAATTTAAAAATTAAATTTAATTATATTTATATAATTTAGTTTTAAATTATATTTAATTTTAGTTTTATTAATTATTAAAATTTGTATTAATTTCATTTATAATTAAATTAATATTTTAATTATAATTAATTATTAAATATTATATTTTAGTTATAATTATATTTTTTTAAAAAATAAAATATTTTTTATGCGGAAATAAGAAAAATTTTCCCTCCGAAGTACTTACCCCACCCCCACGCCAGGCAGTAGGTGGGGAGCCATTCCCCGCCCTGCCCCGTGATAATCCCTAATTCACCATTAACTCTTTTATAAAGTGTTAAATCAAATAAGTAAATAAAATTTTTTATAAGTTAGTATCTAAGTATAAAATGATAATCGAACTATTCAATTTTGAAATAGATTCGGTTGGAACTTTTATATGAGTGTTATCATCGATAAAAACTCTTGTAACGGTTAAATATTACCAGCATCAATAATAGGCCGTTATTCAATATTAAAGACTCAATTTATTTAATACAAACTTGATTAGACACTATATAAGCTCGAGCTTAGTAGCTACACTAATTAACTCTTTAAATTCTAAATTAATCTTTTTTTATCTTTTATAACTTAAATTACTGATTTAACTGTTAAAATATTTATTAAAAGTTTATCAATATTTATCCTTTTTAGATCCATAGCTTCAAGCGATGATTAGAAAAATAAATAAATAAATAAATATGTATTGGTATCATGATTGAATTTTAGCAATCTATATATATTATTTCTCATAATTTTCTTTATTATTATTATTGTTTAATGTCGGGTCCTCCTATAGAACTGTTAATCTAGAGAGGCAGGTTTGAGTCTTGACTATACGCATGATTTTATGATCCATTGTATCTCTCACCATATCAGTCATACCAATCTCTATCTTTCAATCTCCTTTTGTCCCCTCTTTCTAGCCACCTTTCTCAATTAATAAGAGGACAAATTGGAGAAAAATAAAAAGATATGTTTTCTATGAAAAATCGTAATATTTCCTCTTGCTAAGATCCCGTGAACAATAAATTTAATTAGCAGATGAAGCAGAAGATTTCCATCAGCACAAGAAAATTTTAGTTCGATTGGTTTGTATATTCTTGCAATGTTGTTGAGGAACATGATATCTATATCTAATTACTTTTATTTGTATACAATTAATTAACACGAAATTATTAGTGGTGGATTATCATAATTGGATTTATTATTGCATAAAAAGGTTTAATACAAATATCATAGAATCTAGTTGGTGATTAAGTGCTCCATTCAAAAAGTTATAGTCAACTTCCTTTCTTCATTTAAAAATAAATTGCCTTTTTTTTTTAATTGTTTGAAGAATAGATAAAAAGAAATAATAATTTTTTTTATATATCATATTGTTTCCTTTATTTCCTAAACTTATTATTTGGCATTGCCCCTTAATTGTCTTAGTAACTTCCAATCCTCAAATTTGCACATATTCTGAATTTTTCTTACCTTTAAATTTTAATTAATCTTTTTAACTTCTTCTTGTTGTCTATAATGATACTTCAGGAATGTTTGCTCGAATAATATTTATTTGGTATTTTAAAAATCAAAACTTTGAATGGGCATTATTATGTACGAGGTATATTGGTCATATATATCGTTGAATAAGTAAATAATATTTTTTTAATTTAAAAGTGTAAATCATGTAGTATACTGATATATTACGCATCATATTATCTTAATTTAAGATTTATTTTAAATTTATCAAAAATGGAAAAAATTTAACGAAAGCATTACTGATTTAAATTTTAAAATACTTACATTCGATTCGTACGGATTTATTTTATTCCATTAGGTGTCATCTATTTTTTATCATTCAGTAACTATCAATTATTATGAAACTAATTAAAAGAGAGAGATGATATTCCTATCATTATTTGATTTGAGCTTGCGAAGCATCACATAAACAGAAAAATGGGCACATCAAGGAAAAGCCTTTTTGCTGATGAGTCATTGGTGGTAGGAAACAATTTTCAAATCAGATCCCAACGACAGCAACATAATCCTACCATATATTTTTTAATTTCTCACTCTTTTATTTTCCCATAAAATATTAATTATTAATTTTTTCTTTCTTTGATATTATTGCATTTTATTAGCATATAGTCAAATATTGGAGCTTTTTGATTTGATTTCCTTTCCAGAGTAAGCAACCAGTCGCCGGCCTATATGAATCCAACAATTGTTGGCATAGCTTTCTTATATGTGGGGCAGACATTATACTTCATTGAAATTTATAGTCCTGCCATTCTAGAAAATAAATATTTTTTAATTGGATATTAAATTGTGGCAATAATAAACATTTGCATACACAAGTAGTCTTGCTCTAATCATGAGGTTTTTTAAGCGAATTTATGTACACGATCAAAAAAATTACAAAAACGGTAAAAATTTATCAAAAAATATTTAATATAATTGTATTTCTAAAATTCAAATTTAAATTATTTATTATACTGGTAAAAATTTTTATTATCTCAACTAAGCAATCGCTGCTAAGTAGTCCCCACTTTTATTTTGTTGGAAATTTCAAATAATTAATTATTTATTTTCTTATATTTTAAATGAGGAATTAATTTTCTTTCACTCTCAGACAAGTAGCTGTCCCAGTCGGTGGTGGACTAATGTGGAAGAAGTGAGTTACGCAATTCCGTCTTACCATTTAATAAAAGAATTACACCACGTGGTGGCCTATAGAGTCCTAAGTCAATCTGGACGGCCATATGCTTTCTTTTTTGCATAGTTATTAAAATCGGACCGAATCGGTCGGTTGAACCGATTTAATTATGAACCGATATGTCAATTAATTGGTTCAATTATATAAAACCAAATTGATAAAAAATCGGATTGAACCGAAAAAATTAGGATTGAACCTGAAAATTGGAAAACCGAATAAAACCGAGTTTTTGGCTGAAAATTGCAAAAGATTATATTTTTTCACCCCCATATATATATATATATATATATATATATATATATATATATATATATATATATATATTCATTATTTATTTATTTGAAAAAATTAATATTTTAAATTTTAAATATGTCACTTAATAATTTAATATATTTATTATATATTTGGTTCATTATAATTAAATATATGTGTTTGTATATATATTAAATTTTTAATATTTATTTCTTTGAAAAAATTAGTATTTTAAATTCTAAAGATGTCACTTAATAATTTAATATACTTATTATCTATTTAAATTTATTGTAATTAAATATAATTATACTCATATATGCAAGGTTAATATTTTTTGTATTTGCTTCATTAGTACTCTATCTAAAAAGAAAATTTTTTTCATAATATAATTGTATTTTTATGTTTATAATATATAATATTCAAAACTTCATAATTAATTACTTGTAATAATAAAATTAAAATTATGTTTTGTAACTTATTATTAGGATATTTGTAACATATATTAATGTTTGATGGATATATTTTTTTTAATTTTTATACAATAGTATTTATAAAATTATAATAATTTATAATATTTTAAAAATAGAAAAAATTCGGTTGAACCCGATTGAACCGATCGAATCACGAACCTCCAGCCTCGCAGGTTCTTTATTCGATCCGATTTTAATAACATTGTTTTTTTGTACTGTATTTCTTCACGACCTTACATGCATGGACTAATCTTTTTTTTAATTCACTTTTATAAAATGTTATTAAAACCAAACTGGATAAAAGAACCGACGAGACTGAAGTTCTTGGTTCGGTTGGTTCAACCGAATTCAACCAGGTTTTTTTTATTTTTAAAATATTATAAATTATTATAATTTTTTAAATTCTATTGTATAAAAATTAAAAAAATATACATCAAATATTAATATATGTCACAAATATTCTAATAATAAGTTACAAAATATAATCTTAATTTTATTATTACAAGTAATTAATTATGTATTTTTGAATATCATATATTAAAAACATAAAAATACAATCATATCATGAAATTTTTTTTAGATTGAGTACTAATGAAGCAAACACATAAAATATTAATCTTGCATATATGAGTATAATTATATTTAATTACAATAAATTCAAATAGATAATAAATATATTAAATTATTAAGTAGCATCTTTAGAATTTAAAATACTACATTTTTCAAAGAAATAAATCATGAAAATTTCATATATATATATATATATATATATATATATATATATATAAGTATATTAAATTATTAAGTGATATATTTAAAATTTAAAATATTAATTTTTTCAAATAAATAAATAATGGAATATATATATATATATATGGGGATGAAAAAAATACAAAAAATTATAATTTTTTGCAATTTTTAGTTAAAAATTTGGTTTTTCGATTCTCTAATTTTTGATTCAACCCGATTTTTTTTGGTTCAATTCAGTTTTTTATCAATCCGATTTTGTACAGTAAAATCAATCAATTGACCTGTCAATTCGCAGTTAAATTGGTTCAACCATCCGGTTCGATCCGATTTTAATAACTATGCTTTTATTAAAGTGACTCTTTTTAAAAGTTTAAATTCAGTGCATTAATAATTACTTAATTATATACTCCGTACGTTTTTTTATCAGTTATTTTTGTTGTTTTCACTAGAATTAAAAAATAATAAATAAATTTAAATTTAGTATTAAATTACATGATTAAAATTAAATTATCAAATCTGATCGGTTCTGACTTTATTGAGAAAGAAAAATAAATTGAAAAAGCAAATTAAATTACATTGAAAGTCTAAAGTGACAGATAAATAGAAATTTAATTTTAGTCAAAAGTAACAGATAAAAAAAACAGATGGAGTATTGATTAACCTTTAAATATAATTTATTAATTAATTATAAAAAATTAAATGTAAATTTTATATAAAAATTTTTAATTCATCTATTAAATTAAAAAATAAAATTTTCAAATTTTAATTATAAAATTCAAATTATTCAAATTTATAACAATACAATACAATAAAAATAAATTAAATAAATATTAAATTTACGGATCATATACTTTTTAATATTAAAACATAATGAGAATATATGTAAAAATTATTCTCATGTCCATATATATGTGTGTGTGTATGCGCGTGAATATTTTAAACTGTCACACCAATGCTCCCGCATTGAATTATTAATTTTTTGATAAAAATAATTATTTTATTTTTATAAAATATATATTTTTCAAATTAAATTATTATTCGGGTATAAATATAGTGAATATAAATAAAATTAACCCTTATTATTATTGTTATTAGTCTAGAATTCATCCATAATTTTAACAGCAAAATTAAGTTAAGTAGAATTTTTCTATATATAATGAATTAATTACGTGCCATATTTTTCTTCTGAAATAACAACAAACATTTCTCACATGGTTAGTTAAGGTGTGAACTATCCTCGAAAATTCAAAGCCACCCTTGTGCCTTTTTATCTTATAGACTAACGAATCTTACATTTCCACACCTCTTACTACAGTTGACAAAACCTCTCCTAAGCCCTCACCGGCCGGCATGTCGGTCCGACATAATAATTCCCGACAATGGCATTCTTTGATGCTGTTTTTCTTTCTTATTCTTCTGATGCTACTTTCTCCATCCAAATCAGACGAACTTCAGTTACTTCTAAATTTGAAATCTGCTCTCAATAGCTCAAAAACAAATGTATTCACTTCATGGACATACCAAAATTCTGTCTGCAACTTCACCGGAATCACTTGCAATGCCAATGGATTCGTCAAGGAAATTAGTCTTTCTCATAATCAGCTTCAAGGTGTTCTTCCTTTTGATTCCATCTGCCAATTGCAATCACTGGAGAAGATTTCCATGGGGGAGAATTTTCTCCACGGTGTCATCTCTGTGGACTTGAAAAATTGCAGAAACTTGCAGGTCTTGGATTTGGGTCGGAATTCATTTTCGGGCCAGGTTCCTGACTTATCTAGTTTACATGAATTGAAGCTCTTGAGCTTAAATGGGAGCGGTTTTTCGGGTTCTTTCCCATGGAACTCGCTGCAAAACCTTACCAATCTTGAATTTCTTAGCCTTGGTGATAATCCATTCTCTGCAACAAGTTCTTTCCCCGTTGATGTTCTAAGGCTTAACAAGTTATACTGGCTTTATCTTACTAATTGTAGCATCAAAGGGGAGATTCCCGAAGGAATTTCAAATCTTACTCTGCTCGAAAATCTTGAGCTTTCTGATAATCAGTTGTTTGGAGCAATCCCAGCAGGAATTGGGAAGCTGAGCAAGCTTTGGCAGCTTGAGATTTATAACAATTCCTTAACAGGTAAACTTCCTGTAGGATTTGGAAACCTGACGAGTCTAGTGAATTTTGATGCTTCACAGAATAAGCTTGAAGGTGGGATCATGGAGTTGAGAAACTTGAAACAACTTGCTTCTTTGCACCTTTTTGAAAATCAATTCTCTGGTGAGATTCCTGAGGAGTTCGGAGAATTCAAGTTCTTTACTGAACTCTCTCTTTACAGGAACAAGTTCACCGGTACACTTCCTGAGAAAATTGGATCATGGGCAGATTTTCTCTATATTGACGTTGCAGAGAATTTCTTGACAGGCCCTATACCACCTGACATGTGCAAGAATAGGAAAATGACCGATTTGCTAATCTTGCAGAACAATTTCACAGGCCAGATTCCTGAAACTTATGCTGATTGTAAGTCTTTGATTCGTTTTCGTATAAATAATAATTCGCTTTTAGGTTCTGTTCCTGCTGGTATATGGGGTTTGCCTAATCTTATTGTCGTTGATTTTAGCATGAACCAATTTGAAAGTCCTTTGACACCTGATATTGGTAATGCAAAGTCTTTGGGGTTATTGATTTTGGCCAACAATAAATTTTCTGGTGAATTACCACCTGCAATCTCTCAAGCTTCTTCTTTAGTTTCAATTCAGTTGAGTTCAAATCAGTTTTCTGGTAAAATTCCAGAAAGTGTTGGTGAATTGAAGAGACTTAACAGTCTTTATTTAAATGGGAACATGCTTTCTGGTACTTTACCAGATTCGTTAGGCTCATGTGCTTCTCTCACTGACTTGAACCTTTCTGGGAATTTGATTTCCGGAAAAATCCCAGAAAGTCTTGGATCTTTGCCTAATTTGAACTCCCTCAACTTATCCGACAACAATCTTTCTGGTCAAATTCCTGTCTCTCTGTCTTCTCTAAAACTAAGCAATCTTGACCTGTCAAATAACCAGTTGTTTGGTCCCATACCTGAAAGTCTATCCCTTGAGGCATTTCGCGAAGGATATGCAGGAAATCCAGGCTTATGCAGTAGCAATCTGAGGAATATTCATCCTTGTTCATCAAGAGTTAACAACTCGAGTCACCTTCTAGTACTTATATCTTGTTTGGCTGCTGGACTACTAGTCTTGGTCATTTCTGCCGGTTATCTGTTGCTTACAAAGTCAAGAACAAACAATGATGATCACCATCATCAACTGAAACCGAGTTCATGGGATATGAAGTCTTTTAGAGTGCTAAGTTTTAGCGAAAAGGACATAATTGATGCGATTAAATCAGAGAACTTGATAGGCAAAGGAGGGTCAGGAAATGTGTACAAAGTTGTGCTTGGTAGTGGCAATGAAGTAGCTGTTAAACACATATGGGCACCGAATGATCGAAAATCTTGTCAAAGCAGCTCAGCCATTTTGAACAAAAGCCATTTCAGATCAGCAGAATATGAAGCAGAAGTAGCAACATTGAGTGCTGTTAGGCATCTAAATGTGGTCAAGCTCTACTGTAGCATTACAAACGAAGATAGCAATCTACTTGTTTATGAATATTTGCCTAATGGAAGCTTGTGGGATCAGTTACATTCTTGTCGCAAGGTCAAGATGGGGTGGGAGTTGAGGTATGCAATTGCAGTAGGAGCTGCAATGGGATTAGAGTACTTGCATCACGGGTTTGATAAACCAGTGATTCATCGAGATGTGAAGTCGAGCAACATTTTGTTAGACGAGGAATGGAAGCCTAGAATTGCTGATTTCGGGCTTGCAAAGATTGTCCAGGCTGCTGGTGGAGGAGATTGGAGCCATATCATTGCAGGCACTTATGGTTACATGCCTCCAGGTAACATTTCTCTATTTAAGCCTGTTCTATTTTACAGTTTTTAAGCCTCTGGTGGTTGATGAGTTGAACCTTAATCGTTATTTTGTTTCATATTTTGACTGTTTTCTGCACTATGGTATATATGCAGAGTATGCATACACTTGCAAAGTAACGGAGAAGAGTGATGTGTATAGTTTTGGAGTAGTTCTAATGGAGTTAGTGACAGGAAAAAGGCCTATTGAACCTGAATTTGGAGAAAACAAAGACATTGTGTATTGGGTTTGCAGTAAAATCAGTAGCAAAGAAAATGCACTTGATATAGTGGATTCCAATATAACAGAGAACCTGAAGGAGGATGCAATTAGAGTTCTGCGGGTTGCAGTTCACTGTACAGCAAAACTTCCTGTACTAAGACCAACAATGAGGATGGTTGTAAAAATGCTGGAAGAAGCTGAACCTCATACACTTTCAGACATTATAGTTGTCAAGAAAGAAGATGAAAGTCCTGCCCATGAAAACTTGAAGAGTAGCACCATGTTTGATCTCACCAAGTGAGATTTAAAATGTAATCTTGAATATGGGAATTTGTAGATCTGAGCTTGTGAAATTTTAGTTAGACTTTTGAGGTTAGATTCGGGTGAAAGAATTAAGCTTTAGCATCAAAGAATAATGTATTGTATGAGGCACAGAATAAGTTTTGCATTGTAAATATAAGTTACTTTCTTATGGCAGATGACGTTCTCAGCAATTGTCTACATGAGTCCAGAATAGTTAAATTTGTCACATAACAATGGAACAATATCTATTTATTTATATAATACAATCTTGTTCATAAGTTTGTTGACAAGATCATATCATGATTCACCACAGGATGCTACAGATATTGGAATATAATCAAAATTACATAATCAAATTATTATTTTGCAACTCTCTATTGATAAGTACTCAACAAGGTGATATTCTTCCAGATCCAAAAACTGGTGGCCAAGAAAATTAATGGGCAATGATTTACTAGTAAGGTACTAGTTTGTAACGGCCCATCATAAAGATGAAGAAAATCTCAAAAAATCCCATGACTATAACCATAATTATTAACATGAGGAATAGAGGAAGAAGCATCATTAAACACATTTAATTTACTCTCATAGTCTCCTGCAAAAAATGGTAAAGGATTAGTGGACTCAACCAAGATCATGTTGGCTTGAATTTCAACATTCTTCTTTAGCTCTTCTAAAGCATCCTTTAATTGTTTTAGTTCATGAAAATCAAGTTCATGTATTGGATTTTCCCACCAGCATAGCTTACGGCCAGATTTTGTTATTTGTTTAAGTGATTCTGCTTGTTTTTTCTCAGCTTCCAACTGATTAAGAACCTGCGTTAATTGCATATTCAGCTCATTAATATTCGAATTTCGATGAGCTTTGATGAGTTTTGCAGCAACATTAGAGATTGGAAGAGGATTTCTAGCAAGAAATCGATCCAAAATTGAATCAACATCAGGATGACCAAATGCAAAGGCCTTATCAGCAGGGGAGAATACTATTATTGCAATTTCAACTCCACAAAGTGTGCAGAGCTCGCAAGCTTTCTTGAAAAGTCCCGATCTACGTTTCGAGAAGGTAACTTGAAGATGATTTTTGTTTGGAATTTTCTCAATGGCAATCTTTTGGCGACCCGAACTAGGCCTTCTCACCATTGTTAAAACTCTGTATTTCTTTTTCTTTTTTTGCTTCTTTTAGGTGGACTTGTAATGGTTGGAGGAAACATGAGGCATTTATAGGGTCAAAATTTTTTCTTGATTTCTTGGCCAAATAATTTCTCTTGATTAATCCAAGATTTGAAGGTTATATAATCTTTTGCTTTAATTGTATAGTTGTTAATTGTTATAGTATGGAACTAAAAGCACTAGTTGGCATCATAAAAACAACATTTTGACCTTTAAAGCTCAATGTTAATGCTATATATGAGTTGTTACAGTTACAAGAAAGAGGAATTATGAGACTAATTATTAATTACCATCTTAAACTTTCATGATTATTAAAAATTTAATCTTATTCCTTTATTGATGCCTCAGTTTTTTTTTTTTTTTTAAAGCAATGATTCAGGTAAACAACCAAGGTTGAGAAAAGCAGAATATATAATTTGATAAATTGAATAATTCCTTTTACAAGAAAGCAACTGTTTCTTGATTAAATAAATAACATGAAAGAATAACCAATTCTTGAAGAAGGTAGAGTGATTGATACAAATAATTAGCCTATTCAATCTGCAAAACTGACATCATTTGCTCTTAAATTCAACAACCAAGTAGAGATCTATAATATCCAGCCTTGTTAATGGGAAAAAGTATCTGTGCAACTCCTTCTGCCTTCATTATAGGAAATATGATTCTTGACGCAGCCTAGAAAAGGAAAAATTGCATATCTTTGTTAACAAACCAGCTTGAAAGATACAAATCATAAACTTCAGAGGAAAATGCATACCAAGATCAATTTAGCTCCAGCCCAAATGCTTTTAGGTGAAGGAAATGGAAGTATTAACCGGCCAATTCCGTAGATAGCTACAGCAAAGAAATGCAGCACTAGATTTACCGGAGATGGATTTAACCCTGAGAGTAGAGATATTGGTCCATTTGAATATATACCACCAAGGCTAAGGTAGTCGAAACATGCTTCGCACATTTCATTTCTTGCTTGATCTTTTGATGCTGAGAACACCTTGTAAAGGGCGCCTGCTAATGTATTTATTGTACATGCCATTGGCTGCACGATTACAACAAATACTTAGTACCATTTATTCTGATTTGGAAAAAACTATACGCTTTAGGATAGTGCTAACCTTTCGAAGAGTATAAAAGGATCGGAGAGATTTGCAAAGCATAGATGCATCATTTAGATTGTGGAAAGGCCGTAGTAGGTCACGTAATAGAACGATATCAGAGAGTGCAACAGTCATTCCTCCACCTGTTAATGGATGTCTCATGTTGAATACATCTCCTAACAACACTGCACCTGCTGTTGCAGAAGGAGAAGCTGCCATGCTTCTGTTTGTCATCGTTCTTATGTTTCCTTTCTCGATTGCTACAATAAAAGCATTGTACAGCTCAGCAGGAATCTGAAAGATGTGCAGACCGTATGTTAATTGGATATTTTTGATTTTATAATATACTTGTAATAAAGTATTCTCAAATTCTAAGAAGTATGAAAGAATTTGAAATACGTACCTGGTGAGCCACCTTGGTTTTCAAGTATTCAGCTAATTCACCATTGGAAATGGAGGGTACTTTTTGGCCTGGTATATCAACTAAACAACGGACCTCAGTGCTGCTAATAGGATAAAACAAGATGGGTGATGGATCAGCCAGTACAACATGGCCATGATTTGCATAAGGGAGATCACAGTTCTCCAGCACCAATGCAACGAAACAAGAGGGTATATCAACCTGCAGAATTTTTTTAGAACTTATATTTATCTCTATTAGCTACTATACAATTACTGAGCAAAATTGCATCCTAAATTACCTTTGGGTTGCAGAGAGAGCGGCGCAAGTTTGAGAAACAACCATCACATACAATAGTAAGGGGAGCATAAGCACTCATCTCTTGACCATTTCTAGTCCTGTAATTCACTCCTTTAACAGTTCCCTTTTTCTCAACTAATGATGTCACAGTTCCTTGTTCCAATCTTACACTGCATAGAAGATGAAGAAACAATATGATTATATGATGAATAGTTGTACCAAACACTAAACAACATTATTTTAAGTATTCGCCGAAGATTACTTGGGAAGAAAAGCAGCCTTTTGGCGCATTCTTTGAATGAAACGACCGTTGTGAAAGCTTCTTCCAGAGACATTGGACTTAAAACTTTCTAAAGGATAGGAAAGTTTGGTACTTTTGCCATCCTTGAAAATTGCATATCCAAAGACTTGTTGAGCATCAATCTCTTCTACACAATCTATGAAACATAACATATGAATTACAAGACCTGAAGGCGGTCAAGAGATGGATACTAAATATTCTAAATTGATTGCATACCTTCAAGGCCTAACTCAATGAGTTTGAGATAGCCACCAGGCTGTAGGAGTTCACCAACAATTCTATCAGGCTCATTCAAATCTCTCTCTATTACTTGAACTCTGCGTCCATCCTGACATTCCAAGATGCAGAAACAACATTTAGACCACTGGAAAGAAAGAAAAACTCGAGAAAATTGAATGAAAATCTATTGATTGATTAATATACCTTAGCAAGAGCATAAGCAAGAGCAGAACCAGCAACACCAGCTCCAACAATGATTATATCAGGAGATGTATCTCTTTCACACTGCCTAACTTCTTTCCCGGAGCTGTTCAGAATTTCATCTTTGAACTTCTCCATTGAAGCTCTGCTGCTTTTCTTTGTTCTTAAGTTTAACAACAAACCCAGTGCCCAAAAACAAGTTATTGTTGCTGCCATTATAAGCTTGTAATCCATCTTCAAAGGTATCAATTCACTAAAGGAGATGAAACTACAACTTGTTCGGTTTATTAATTTAGCTCGCTTATTATAGCCTGTACAAGTAACTCAGACATTTTATTAGTCAAAGAAACTCCAAAGAATTAACCCTTCAAGCCTCATAAATTAGTCATACTAATGAAACCGTGTTCAGCAAAAGGGTTCAAGGTGTTTTCAAGGATTTGAAAACTTAATCAAGAAATTAATTAAAAAGAAGTCAATAGCATATGCATAAAAACAAAATAAAGTATAATTTTCCAAGAGGATATTAGACTAATTTAATTCCTCTAATTTTCATTTGGTCGCCATTTGAGGAAGTTGAATCATTACTTTACTATGGTAGGCATCAAGAATGTTGTTCTTGTAAATTAAACTCACTTGGCATAGGAAAAATTGTTAATCTTTTCACGACTATAATTTGGAGGAGAAAAAAAAAAGGAATTAATTGATGGTTTATGATACTTAAACATTTGATTGGTTTTAGCATATTCCATAAAACAATAAATTTGAATTAAAATTCATAAAAAGATTTATTAAAAGGAATAAGTAATTCACTTGTGTTCAGTCAATTAATTGCATTTTATTCGTTAATGATAAGATTGTGAAAAAAAATTCGTTCAAACATATCTTTTAATTATGTTAAGCTTAATGTACAAAAATATCCTTAATATTTATCAAAAATAGTAATTTTACCTTTAATATTTAGTTACGCATAATATTATCTCTAAAATTATGACAATAATATAATTTTATTTCTTAAATAATAAGACCGTTAGTTTGATTGTGTTTTATTTTTAAACCGTTGACGTGATCACATTATACCGCAGTCAAATGAACGATTCTATTTTAATAAGTTTAGAAATAATATTACATGTAACTAAATATTAAATATAAAATTACACTTTTTTGATAAACATTAATAGCATTTATGCACATTTATTCGTTATATTATCTTTCTTTTACTGTTAATCTTAATCAAGAAGAAAAATACAAATACATAAAACAACAATATATGTTGATTTAAAAAAAATCAAGAATAAGAATAAAGACAGAGCATAGAAACCCACCAAAAAACAGATTTGGGCCTGGGGAATCTGACAATTACTAAGTTCATGTTACATTTTCTTCACTGCCCAATTAGTACACAGATGCCCACTAACTATGGGTTTGTTCGATTTTTCCATTTCTTCTACTCCTTCAATTCCTCCATTTCTCACTCCCACCCCCAAGATACTCCCTTTTCTCCCTTCCCGTCTTTCCTCTCTATCTCAAACTTCCATCAGTAAGTCTCTCTCTTGTGCAGAATTTTGAATTCTTGATTGAGGTTGAAGGAAATTCAAAGTCTGTTTTCTCTTTATTTATGCAGGGAGGAATAGCTCAGTGTTACGAGTTCGAAATCTTGGTCTTAAGAGTGAACTAGAGATAAGTGAGTTAATGGAGCCCGGCAAGGAGACGACGGAGCTCAACCGGAATATATTTCCCCATTTAGAGCCTTATAATTCTGGTTTTTTGAAGGTTTCGGATCTTCACACTATATACTATGAACAGTCGGGAAATCCTAGTGGGCATGTGAGTTTTTGTAGTCTTTATTCGTTCTTATACCATATCCATGTAAATTTTATATTTTGATTGATGTATTTTTTGTTTCATGGATCGGGTAGTCGTATAAATATAATTTTGGATCGGGAAGATGGTATTTGAAAATTTGAATAGCTGAAATGCTTAGTCTTTTTCCTTTGACACAGGGAATTAACATTGACTAGCTATGAAATTAAGCTCAAGTGATTTAGTGTAGATTAGTTTTTGATATTAGAAAGCAATAGAATGAATACATGTTATTTTAGAAGTTGTTGAGAAAGGAAATTTCTAAATTTTAATGAAAAGGCTGATTTTTTTTTTCTTCAGCTAACGTAGACTGTCACATTAAATATAATAAGAATTTTCTCAGTCAAAAAGCTTTTTGATTTTTTGCTGATTTTCCATTCAATTGTGCTGGTGTCGATACTGAAGACTTGAATATATTATATTGATTAGAAGGTGCTAATGATTACCAGTTGAGTGTGGTTTAGAGGTCTATTTGAGTAGATTCTTGAGTGTGTAGGTGCCTTACTGTGAGCAGATGAAGAAGGTGATTCTAGCCTTGCATGAATTTTGAAGACAATGGTCCAAAATTGAGTAGGAATAGTTGGGTTGTACACTAGTATCTTGCTGTAAAATGTCTGTCTTACATCTCCATGCATTTTTTTTATTGCCGCCTATGGCTTTTTTTTTTTCAAAGGAATGATAGACAGTTTACAATTTCTTTTGGTTTTTCATGTGACTAACCCTGGTGCAGCCGGTTGTGTTTCTTCACGGGGGCCCAGGAGGAGGAACTGCACCTAGTAATCGAAGATTCTTTGATTCAGAATTTTACCGGATCATACTATTTGATCAGGTTAGCATTCTCACAATAGCTATTATGTTAAACTATGTGTTTCATGTATCTGTAAATCATGAAATATATGCCCTTTTTTCAGAGAGGTGCAGGAAAGAGTACACCTCATGCTTGCTTAGAGGAAAACACCACATGGGACCTCATCGCTGATATTGAAAAGCTAAGAGAACACTTGGAAATTCCAGAATGGCAGGTAAATATTTTGTCAATTCATAGAAAGAAATCACTTTAACTTCTATGCTGGCTGTTATTGAGAAGTCTGAATGTTAATCCTCTTCTACCATGCAGGTGTTTGGTGGTTCATGGGGAAGTACACTGGCCCTTGCATATAGTCAAGCTCATCCTGACAAGGTGAGTAATTATTTTAGTTCTATCATAATTCTTATAGGTTCCCAGATATTTGTTTATGTCTCTGTGTTGTTTTAAGGTTACTGGTCTGGTCCTTAGAGGGATCTTTCTCTTGCGGAAGAAAGAGATTGATTGGTTCTATGAGGGTGGTGCTGCGGCTATATTCCCAGATGGTATGTTGTCTATGGCAAATGTAGTTCTTTTGGATGCTATAATGGATGATGCAATATTCATCCAAGATAAAAGACATAAAAATTTCTCCTAGCGATAATACTTCAGCAAAGACCTCACGTGGAGGAGATTATAATTTTTCTCACATTATAATATTTTACAGAAAATGCGGAAATATTTATGTGATTATAGTTTTCTTTCTGATGTAATTTGAGCTGAACTTTTGGTATTTGAAATTTGTAAAACTACTACATGGTTGTGGTTGAGAGTATAAACAACTATATAAAGAAAATTTCAAAAGAAATTCTTTTGAACAACCAAATCTCAAGCTATTGGAGGGAGCAAATATTCTTCTTTTTGTATTTATTCTGATTACTTTGAAGGAGCATTCTTAAGTTGTTTGTGTATATGTTCTCATTATACAGCTTGGGAGCCGTTTAGAGATCTTATTCCTGAAAATGAAAGGGGTTGTTATGTTGATGCTTACGGAAAGAGGTTGAACTCTGAGGATATGGAAACACAAGTAAGACTGTTAAAGAGTTGTTATAATTAAATCAGATCCTTATGGTAGAACTAATGGACTTATTTCCCTCATAATTATTTAGTATGCAGCTGCTAGAGCATGGACCAAATGGGAAATGATGACTGCCCATCTTCTTCCTAATGAAGAGAACATCAAGAGAGGGGATGATGATAAATTTTCATTGGTAAGATACATTAAGGTCTAAAATTAAGGTTCTTAGTGGTGAAAGTTACAGCAATGGCTAAAGATTTCACATAAGAAAAATGTTATCAGTTAGATCCTCAAATGTGAACATGAATGAAAGTAATAAAGATATGCAATATTTAATTTTTTTATTCTCTGTGACGAAATTGTATTGAATTAGTTGTTATATTGGGAAATTAAGATTTTGTTTTCCATTTATAATTTAACACCTGGCAGATTCATTTAGTTAATTTAAACTGCTCATCAGTTAATATACAGTTAGGATTGAAAAATCTTGATTTTTTTAAATATGCAGGCATTTGCTAGGATTGAAAACCATTACTTTGTGAACAGGGGGTTTCTTCCTTCAGATTCTTACTTATTGGACAATGTTGATAAAATAAGGCATATAAATACTGTAATCGTACAGGTACCTGTTCTTTTATTGCTATTGACATTCTCTTTTAAGTTTAAAAATAGATTTGCTCCTGTTAGACTTGTAAATAGCAAATTAGAAGCTAACCCGTTCTGCAAATACATTATTGTTTTGCAGGGAAGATACGATGTTTGTTGTCCTATGATGTCCGCTTGGGATCTTCACAAGGCATGGCCAGAGGCAGAATTTAAGGTAGCAATTGCTTGGATCCATTTCTCTCTGTTCTGTCTTAGCTATTCGTTGTGATGTTTCATGACGGTGTTGTTTTGAGTCATATATGTGTGTGTGTATAATTATTTATTAATATTTAAAATATATAGAGCTAATGAATAAAATCCCAAACCGATTGAATCGAATGAAATAATTCAGTTGGTTCGGTTCCTCAGTAAATTTTGTAAACTCGGTACTTTAAAAAATATCTTGGAGAGCTTTGTGTGCTAGTAACATTCTTTTGGTAGAGGCAACATCAGCTGATCATCTTTTTCTGGATTCTGGGGCCTAAGCTGTTTTTTTGCTGGACAATGTTCTGCATGAGATTTTATTTTTTCTTCGTTTCAAATTTGTTTGAGTTGTAAGCTCATAATTTGAAAAAGGTTACCTAGTGATATCTTTTAGGACAGGTTGTTGCAGATGCGGGGCATTCTGCTAATGAACCGGGGATTACTGCAGAGCTCGTGGCGGCAAATGAGAAGCTCAAAAACATCATCAAGAATAGACCATGAGGTGACAAGATTCATGAAGCTGTGAGTCAGCTGAACAAAATATAGCTTGGAAATAATCAGTGTGCTTATTGTGCTGTCTGTTGTGTCCCTTTACTTCAAACGGAGGTTGGATTTTCCTAGTCTATTTTTCCAATAAATTTCTCAACCTCCTTCAGCAACCACTCTGTAGATGTTGAAGGATTACTGAAATTTGAGTTATAACATATTAAAATTTTGCTAGTTATAAGTGGCCTGAATCGAATCAAATTAAGCCATGACTCAAATGGATTATTGTTAACTCAGTGATACATACATGAATAGTTTAAATTTTGAGGGTTTTTTTTTTTGACAAATTCATTAAAAATAAAAATTTATGCATGTATAATTTATAAATACAATTGCTTTATATTTAAACTATAAAAATTGTAAAATTATAAATAATATAAATAAATTAAAATTATAAATGAGATAGTACATAATTTTTTTTTAAACTATCATCATTCATTATTTATCATATTTTTTTTGAATTAATTCTATATTAGATGTTGTTGAACTTATTAAAAATATCATGTTAGCTACTTGAATTTATTTAAAATGTAAAAAATATACTTTATACTATTAAAAATATTAATTTATCCCTCTAAAATTTATTTAAAATATCAAATTACTCTTTTATTATTGTTTATTGTTTGATGCGTGTTTTTACGGATTTTTTATTTTTTTTTTGTGAACTGACAAATATCGGAGGTAATATGATATTTTCAACAAGAAGGTAATCTAACATACAATTAGTTTACAAGAAAAATATGATAAATGGTGATAGTTTAGCGAAGAATTTATATATTAGTTTAGAAGAAAAATTTAATAAATGGTGATAATTTAACGGGAAATTTATATATTAATTCAATCATAAATAGATGGAAACCTTGAATGAAATGAATCAAGTAGGCCGACTGAAAATTGTTGCTAGGCTTTTGCATTTATTTTTTTTTAATTTTATTTTTTGGAAACATTCCCCTTTGTAGTTGTGAATTACGTACACTAGCATTGATCTATCAACTGAAATTGTTTATCTTTAATTTTACGTTCGTCTTTATAAGGGAATAAAGTGGAGGGTGATATAATAGGCATGCATACAAGTGGAGATGAAATATTCAAGATAGTGGATGCTACTGTTTTCCTACTATAGACATGGAAGAAGAAGCTAGAATTAAACTTGTGGTTGATTTACACTAACAATATTATTATATTATTATATTTACATTTCAATTACTGTTAATTAAGATAAGGAATTAAAATATAACAATTAATCAACAAGTGCCATTTAAGAATTCCACTTTATATAATAATCAATTTCCATCTTTAATACAAACCATATAGTATATATCTAAGAAAGGAAAATGGTATATAATTTGCTTTTAAAGTATTGAAAATGATATATATTTATTTTTTAAATATGTTTTAGATAAAAAAATTATTTTTATTATTATGTAATTACCTCAAATTTGTTACTAAAAATAACGGAAAATTAGAAAAGCATATGGAAATATACATAATAAAAAACGGTTAAAGTTTTTTACAGTAAGCTTGTTAAAATAACCGAATTTTAGGTATGTAAATAGAAAATGTCTAATGGAAAAAAATTTCAACCATTTTTTAGAGTCAACACAAATTATCAATCTATAGTACTTCACATGACAAATTTATATAGCTTCAATCAATTTACTATGTGTCTTTTCATTTGAAATATCACTATTTTTAGTGATAAATTTGAATTAATTATGTAATAATAAGGGTAATTTTAGCTCAAAGCATATTTAAGGAGTAGATGTATACTTTCAAGAGTAAATTTGACCTTTTACTCTATAAAAAATTCGAGGGATAAAAATGATTTTTACCATTCAACTACGTGAAGAATAGGACGATTTTTCCTTATGTTTTTCAAAATAAAAAAATACTTGCCTATCTCAACGGGATATATTTTATCTTTAAATTAGATGACAAGTGATTTTATATGATTAATTACTATACAAAACAAGTGAAAAATCACTCTATTTCGAATAAATGAACGAAGAGCAAAAATTGATTAAAAAAACTATCTCAAAATTAAATAACTTAAAAAAAACAATTTGACCTTTGTTTTTTTGGTGACACATACTCTAGGTGCAATAGTACTTTGGATTTTAATAAAAATAGGGTGCAATGGTGGGCAAAACAGCCACCGGATTGGGTCTGTGTAAGAAGTGGGGAAACTAAAATTTTATTTTTTGAGCCACTTAGATATAATATGAAAGTTATTGCGATGCACCATTTTGCTCATTGGAAGTTGGAAATGGAAATCAACATCCAAACAAATTTTAAACACGCATACATAATTAAAAAGCCACACAATTAACATTTAAATTAATTAAGAAATATAATACAATGCACTAACTTATATATATATATATATATTTATGAGTCTCTATCTAAGTTCACCCCAAATCCATTTAAAATTATTTAAAATTGATATAAATAAAACAAATTGGACTGTATAATCTAAAATATTATACCATTTCTAAATGATATTAATTAATCAAGTTGTCTTAATTGACTAATTAATTATTAAGGCATGCAGAAACTCGTTACACCCTATAAACTTTGAGACTCCTTGCTAGTGCACCCTCCAACTTGGGGAATTTACTATTATATTATACATTTTAAAAGAGAAAAAGAAAATATTAATGTTACGTTATTTTTAGGTAATATATCATAGTACAGTCTTCAATGGTCACTGTATATATGTACTTAACAATTATCAAAACTCTATCAAAATGATTATTATATTGTCAATAATTGGATATGACGACCTACCCACTACAATTATAATAAGCTATGAACTAGCAAATATATCAAATTAACTAATTATTTCATAATAAAAAAGCTTAGGGCAAATTAATTGTATATATCTCAATAAAATCGACTGCAAAGAAATCTGCATTATCATGTTTTCAACACATATCCATTAAATTATACTAATTTAAAATTTGATTATTAATGCTCATATATGATTTATACATATTTAAATAGTCATTTATCAATATTCTCTCAAAAATAACCAAAAAAATTAATTTCAAAATCAATATAACAAACAACAAATTTATAATTAAAATACATTAATAAATATTAAAACGAAGTAAATTAAATCCAAATATTAAGATGATCAAATTAAATGCAAATATTATAACTGATAATGCTCAATATTATCTTTTGATGGATTTGAACCAAACTCGGTCCAAGAAACTATCAGGAAAGGCCAGCAAAGTATAAATCCAAAGCCCTGAAGGCTTGATGCGTGAGCAAACGAACATGCGTTAGAACCAATGGGATAAGGCTGTCCGATTATACAAAATAGGGTCAGCCTTTCAATAGTCTACTGACACACGTATGTATGCATCCATCTCATCTGATATCTGTTCTGTGTCACATCGTCACATACCTATTCTGACACTTGGATGAATCACTCAAATGATTCTTAATATCTCTTATAAATATCAGGTCATCTGACACTTACAAAATGAGTACACATTGCACCCCTGAGATTCTGTTTTTAAGTCTCTCACTGATTTAAGCATCAAAATGTTAACGTCCTGGTCCGACCAAGCTGGCTTTATTTGTAGGTTCTAAATACTGCCCTATCCAACCGAATCTCACTTCTATTCTCATCTGGATACAACTCCAACTCGAAAATCTTAACTATCTCTTTTCTTATAAAATTTTTGAATTTATTAATAACAAAATCAATATGCATTAAAAAGTTTTTATTCTATATTTAGATTGAGATATATTAGGTTTAAGCTGAGATTCTATCTGCAGGATAGTGAAATTAAAATTGAAACTCAGTTTGAACACATTGGTTCACCATTGTGATCTATCGTATAGAGACTGATACCCGAATTTCACCCATTAGCATCCCTATCCATTGATATTTTAATACAAAGTTTTCTTCATGCTGTTGCCAGACATAACGGACGTTGAACATTGAACACTTCATCAATTTAGCGAAAAAGTTGGCTTTCAATTTAACTTATTTTATTTATATCGATTATTCTGGAGTAATGTTTCCATCTCTCTCATTTGCTTTATTTATTAATCAGTAAATAGTAATTTCCATTATGAATGCATTGCCATACACAATATTTTACTATTTTTCTTAAAAAATTTGTAAATATACAGTAATTGACACTGTGAACGAATATTCTCACATCTAATTATTTTTTAATTAGGAATTGAAAGGTTTCAAATTCAAGATTTCCCCTTATATTTAAACCCATGCACGTCTAAATAACATACTAAGTTATTAATTAAAATTATCTTTAGAATTGAAATGATGCAATTTCGTATTTAATCATTTTCTTAAATGGTATGATGGAGCTGATAATATTATATGAATTTTTTGGCCTGCATTAAATCAATGTCTCCGATATGGTGAATTGGGTCAATATGATAATATTATGCTATTTTTTTTATTTGTTTCTTTTTACAAAATTCTTACTTATCGTCAATTTGTTGCCAATAATATAATAAATAGAGAAAAAAATACAAGAATATATAAAAGGAAATTAGCTAGCACATATGCCTTAGCTATTTTTTGTATTAAAAATTTATTTATATTTTGCTAGAGCATTTAGATGAGTATCAGTATTCGAATAAAATACTTTTGATAATTTTTTAAATGTAATTAGCATATTGAGATCTAATCTAAAATCTTTTATTACAGAGCCGAACCGAAAACCGAAAGGTTATAAACAAAAAAAAAAAAGTACTTTCACTATTTTATCTCACCGTTCTTGTTACTAATATGGGTGTGGATGCTAGTGTACGGATATATATGCTCCAATCATATATATATAAAATTTCCAGTCATTTCGTACTTTAATTTAGTGCCAAACTTATAATTTGATGACCGCACTTTAATTATACACATGCACAGGAAGAGCTTGTGTTGACTTCAAATTCACCTATAAATATTTGCAACCACCAACTCAGTAGAGGCGGGGTGAAGCAATTTTCTGAATCCTGTTAAACATGAAAGCCTCTGCTTACTTTGGTAAAAAACTCCAACATCTTTGTAACCGGTCATGTAATAAACTATGTTGCTTCCACAAATCCTTAAAATTTCTGTTCACCTCTTCATTCCATGCCTTGATCTTTCAAATCAATCCATTTTGGATTCAACTTTTTTATTTTCTTTTCATGTCTTTTGTTGGGTACTTGGCTTTGAATATCTCAAGCCCAAGAACTGGCCATGAAAAGCCTAAAAGTTTTGATATATTCTTCACTTCCGTGTCTTCTGTCACGGTCTCAAGCATGACAGCTGTGGAAATGGAGAACTTCTCTAATACCCAACTCTCAGTCATCACCATTTTGATTTTAATTGGTGGTGAAGTCTTCACTTCCATGCTTGGTCTTCAATTTGAAAGATCTAAATTCCATAATCCATCAACAAAAAATAATCATTCTTTAGAGATGGTTTTGGTTTCTGGTTCTGATTCAAATAATCGGAAACAAGACATGGATTTGGAGAATAATGAAATAGATTCATTAGGCAGTACTGATAGCTTAAAATTTTCAGCTTTTAAGGCTCTTAGTTATGTAGTTTTGGGTTATTTATTAATAGTTCATATTGGTGGTTCAAGTTTAGTTGGTATGTATGCAAGTTTAGTACCATCAGCCAGAAAAATTTTAACCCAAAAAGGAATTCCTGAACAAACTTTTGCTGGGTTCACTGTAGCCAGCACTTTTGCCAATTGTGGGTTTGTTCCTACTAACGAAAATATGATAGTTTTCAAGAAAAATTCAGGTCTTCTTTTACTTCTAATTCCTCAAACTTTACTAGGAAACACATTGTATGGACCTAGTTTAAGACTTGTGATTTGGGTTTTGGAGAAATTCACAAAAAGAGTGGAGTATAGTTACTTGTTACAGAATAGTAAAGAGATGGGTTATTGCCATTTGTTAGGTAGTGTTCGCTGTTGGTTTTTAGCTATGACAGTTTTTGGGTTCGTGGGAATACAGTTTATAGTTTTTTGCTGTCTGGAGTGGAACTCGCCATTGATGGATGGGTTAAGTTCGTATGAGAAGTTCGTTGCTGTTTTGTTCCAAGTTGTGAACACAAGGCATTCTGGCGAATATGCGTTTGATCTCTCTGCTATTTCTCCAGCAATCTTGGTCATGTTCATCGTGATGATGTGAGTTTCTCTTTAACTTTTTGGACATTGCACGGTCGTTATAGTTAGGTAACTTAATGGTTGTTTGCAATTATTTAGAAATAGAAGATTTGCGTATTCTATTTGAAGATTTTTATGTTATTTTGTGTTATAAATCAAAACCAGAAAACTCTCTTTGATTTATATTAACCTAAATCAAGTCCAATAATAAATTTATGGCTCCTCCTAAAAAAAATGAAAATTCATATAATAATAATAATAAACATTAGAGGTCAAGTACGTATAAAGTGTTTATATATTATACAAAATTATTTAAAAAAGAAAGGTGATAAGTTTAAGCCAAAAAAAATTATATATATATATATATATATATATATTCTAATAAAGCACAAAAGCTTTAACTTTTTATATCATAACACAAACTATTAGTAAGTTGATCAGTGGTCTCCCCCACTCCAAATTTTTGCATTAGACAATTATATGCCCAAATTTCTTTAATTAGCAGGATTATTGATTAGGTGAAATTTAATTTAGTGATGTTGATATCGTTTTTGGTTCGTGGCCGAATTCGTACATACGCGGTCTGAACATGGGATGGGTGGATTGAAATGCTACTTGGAATATGCTAAGTCACCTTCGTCATTATGTACAGGCAGTCTTGTCGTTAAGGGTACATATATAAAGTCAATATATCCCATAATTGACAACTCTTTTGGTTAAACTTTTCTAACTCATGTTGCCCCAATATCTTAGAATCCCCATATGTCTATTCAAGATATCTAATTACATACGAATTCTCCAAAACATTTTTGTTGATTATCTATCTCTAAAACCGCTATTTTCCTGTATAAATAAACTTCAAACGTGTCCTTGAGAGAAAACTAGAATTTATTATCTAATTGTCTGGTTTATCTAATTAGAATTTGTTATCTAATTTTCTGGTTTATCTAATTTGTTATCATGAAGGAACTCTACCACTAAAATCCAGCCGCAACATATAGTAGGGGCATTAATTCTTTTAAGGGAGATGATTACACTAAAATCCAAAGTGAGAAACAAAATAATAGATTTTATTTTTTAATAGTTACATTACAGTGATCTAACTCAAGTTTTAAAAGTGTTGAATTATATATAAAACATAAAATAACATATTTTAACAATGATTCCTGAAGAGTGAGATTATGGAATGTAGAATATATTTACATTCTGCAAAGCTCAAGGGGAAAAAAAGAGTCAAAAGAATATATTTACATTCTGCAATAAAAAAAAATTATAATAATTAAATTTCTTGGTGGGAATGGAATAAGCAATCCAATGATTTGCTCCGCCAAAATATTACGTGTGAATTAAGTGTGGATCGAGCATATCGTTATATCTCAAAGCATATTTGATTTAGATCCACATATATATATATATATATATATATATATATATATATATATATATATATATATATATATATATATATATATATATATATATATATATATTCCTATGTCCAAGAAACGAATCAATTCCCATTTCTCAATAGTCCTTCTAATTGTACTCCCCTCATTATTACCTCTCCACATTGATCGACTAGATTTCCATATTCTTATGCATGCACGATTGTTTTGCAGGTATCTGCCGCCTTATACTTCGTATTTGCCACTAGAGGAGCAAGTAGAAGAAGAAAGCAAAAAGGAAAAGAAGACAATAGTGCAACGTCTATTACTCTCACAACTATCTTATCTCGTCATCTTTATCATTCTCATTTGCATTGCTGAGAGACAAAAGCTGAAGGCAGATCCTGTGAATTTCAATGTCTTGAGCATCACCCTTGAAGTCATAAGGTAAAAAAAAAAATTTATGGTTAATTTCACTCGTAATCACTAAATTTACGCTCAATAACCCAAAAGTAACTGAATTATTTTTTATAACGAAATTATCACTAAATATTGCACTAGCTAGTTTGCACAAAAATTATATTGATTGATTTTCGATGATGACTCTTGTCCGTCACGTGTGCAGAAGTAGCTGACGTCATTTAATGGCGTGGTATGCTACTGTGCACAAGTATATAACGTGGCAAGCTACGTTAGCACTCTAGTTATTGATTTCGTCGGAAACCGATTAAAATGATTTTTACGAAAAATGATCTAAAATTCAATGATAATTTTTCTTTACAAAAAATAATTCATTTACTTTTGAATAATTAGATATAAATTCAGTTACATGTATCATATTAATTCAAAATTCTTAGTATATATCAATCAAATTAATGAAAATTATTTCTATTCTGAACTAACAATGAATAGTTGTATGACAGTGCATATGGAAATGTGGGATATTCAACTGGTTATAGCTGTGCAAGACAAATCAAAGCAGATAGTAATTGCAAAGATGTTTGGGTTGGATTAGTGGGCAAGTGGAGCAACTTGGGAAAATTCATCCTCATTGTTGTTATGTTCTTTGGACGATTGAAGAAATTCAATATGAATGGCGGTCAAGCTTGGAAGCTATCCTGATGTTCAGCACATTTTGATATTCTAAATTGATAAAATATAGCTGTATAATATGGTAAAAATAGAGCAGTTATATTGTATCACTAAGGTTTTTATGTTCTCTCTTAATCAAACTTTTTGTGAAATATACATGAAATATATAAAGAGATAGAGATAGGGAGATATGTATATTATAAGAATTAATGTTAATATTAGGTTTTATATTTGTGTACTTGTGCACAGTAAGTGTGTTCGTAGCAATAAAACTCATATCCATAATTCCGTGTTTGTGTTAGTAGTACAATTTAATGCAAAACTGCACAAAACTTTTCCTGACAAATTAGCCAATCACAAGAAAAAAAAAACCAATTTAAATCGGGTTACATAATTGTGGGTATGCATACGAAAAAAAAAATTAAAGTTAATTTTTATTTAGATTCGGTTAATAAAATTTTTAAATACAAAATTAATATGTTAATATACTATTAGATTGGTGCATGAAAAATTTTTAAAATGTTTAGTTAAGAAGTTTTCGGAAAAAGATTAAATTTTGGCTGTTAAAAAGTATATTTCCTTATCAAATGAGTACTATAAATAATTATATGTATTGCTTGCAGAAGCAGATAGGCCCCCGACAAATGGACTATTAGGCCAACAGGGAGCTATTTGATTCGGTGTGCACTAGAATTTGATTTAGCATTATTGTGTATTCCATTTATTTATTTATTTATTTATTATTATTATTATTATTATTATTATTATAGAAGATGTCTTTCTATGCGAGGTGGTTTAGCATCTTGTACAAAAATAACAAATGAAGTGAGTTTTCTGTTAAAAGTAATATTATTCACAACATTTATCATTTACTGTTTTTGGAGTTAGAATTTGATGCATAGATGTATATATAGTGTGCATAGATATAAACTATTGGATCAATAATAAAATTTTAATTCAATGGCAAAAATTTACATGAATCACAATACATAGGCACGCAAGATCACTACTAATTTTTTCATAAAAAAAAAATTAATTATATTTTTTCAGGAATTTAATTAATTTCATACGTTTCCTATACTTTAAAAAGTATTAATTTGTATGTTTAAATTTTGTTTTTTTATAAATATTTCAATTGCATTTAAATTTCTTTTAAATGTGTATATATTAATTATTAATAATCTTTACGAGTAATAATTATAGTAAATTCATAATAACTTTTTTATAGAATTCAGATTTTTTATTTTTTTAAATAATGCGGAAAGATTATATTTAAAAATGGACTAAGGTCTTTTTTTCATTTAATTTTTAAACTAATAAAAAAAGCTACCAAACTTTTAGAATATTTTGCCTGTTAAAATTTCTAATGCTTATATTTATCATTATATTATTTAAAATAGATAATTTTCTAACTAAATTTATTAAAATAAAAATATAAACTCTTGATGTTATGTGACTGGTAATTTTAAAAACTAATGATATATTTTGTATTTTTAAAATTTTAATATCAAAATTAAAAAAATAATAGTTTTTCCTAATGAATTGGAAAGTTGATTGGATAAAAATAAAAAAAGTGATGTTAAGATATTTAAAAATAGACTAGCGTGTGAAATAACTGATTATAATGAAGCTGAGGGATCTATTGAAACTTTGATATGACAGCATGTGGAAAAGGGATCTAAACGGAGAATCTTCTGACTTGTAATTTAGAGAGTTTAAATAAATAAATAAATAAGCCACACTATTGACATTTAAATTAATTAAGTAAACATGAAATCATGAATTAAGCTTAAATATTGCATAATCAAAATATAATACAATGCACTATATATATATAAGTTCATCCCAAATCCATTTAAAACTATTTAAATTTTATATAATTAAAACAAATTGGACTGTATAGTCTAAAATATCATACCTATTCTAAATGATATTATTCAAGTTGTCTTAATTGACTACGTTTTCTCTTGATAGACTGCAACCTTCTTCTTGTGATCTTGATACTCTCTGCCGTGAAGGACATAGTTTCCTCCATTTTCAAAAAGAAAAACCATTAAATTATTGAATTTCCAAGTGAAATTGATAAAGGAGAAGAAAATTAGTATATTATACATTTTAAAAGAGAAAAAAATTATTAGTGTTGAAAAAAAATTATTAATGTTACGACATTTTTAGGTAATATATCATATCATAGTACAGTCTCAATGGTCACTGTTACAGGTGAGAAAAAAATTGAAAATATGACTAACAATAAAATTGATCCGAAATCGAATTATTTTTTTTGGTTAATCGATCTGATAAATTTAGTTGCAGTTTTTAATTTTTACATTTTAAGTTTTTAGTTACAGTTTAAATTTTTGAACATCAGTTAACTGTTAGTCCACGTAACGGTTAACCGGTTCATATATAATATATATTATATTTTTATTTTTCTCTAAAATTTACGTAAAATAATATTTTAAATTATATTTTTATTTTTATACTTCAATTTTTTATATTCTTCTATAAAATTTATATAATATTTTAAACAAAACTTATATTATGTCATCCTCTTAATTTAATTATATAATAATATTCATATGTAGTAAGCAATTAAATTTTCTATATATTGTTTTTTTATCCTATATAATATCATTTAATTATATTTTAGAGATTATATTTTAACATTTAATATTATCCAAATTTTTATTTGATTTAGAATTAAGTATATATATTAATTTCTAACAAATATTAAATCTATTATATAATATTAGTTATTAATTTTTCGAACATAAATTTTGGTTAGTAAATTATATTCGTTTTGTTATTTTTATTTTTAATTACTTTGCACATTTAAAATTTAATTAAAATTTACCTAATTTTTTTATAATTTAATGTTATAAATTTTAATAGATAACCGAAAAATATTGGCTAACCAAACCAAAAAATTAAAATCGATGAGCCGATTAGCTGAATGTAATAGACTAATTAATGGTTAATGATTTAAGAAACTGATATTAATAGACTGATTAATTTTTTTCATAAACTAATTAACCGATTCATGATCATCCATATTCACGGTATATATGTACTT
This sequence comes from Excoecaria agallocha, assembly GCA_037975025.1. Lineage (NCBI taxonomy): Eukaryota > Viridiplantae > Streptophyta > Magnoliopsida > Malpighiales > Euphorbiaceae > Excoecaria > Excoecaria agallocha. The sequence continues at coordinate 37,008 of JBBPFJ010000046.1, forward strand.
AACTATTATCAAAACTCTATCAAAATGATTATTATATCGTTAATAATTGGATATGACGACCTTCCCGCCACAATTATAATAAGCTATAAAGTATAAACTAGCAAATAAATCAAATTAACTAATTATTTCATAATAAAAAAGCTTATGGTACGTAACTAATTTTAAATTTAATTATTGATGCTCGCATATGATTTAAATATCCATTTATCAATATTCTCTTAAAAATAGCCAAAAAATTTTAATTTCAAAATAAATATAACAAACAACAAATTTATAATCAAACTACATTGATAAATATTAAAATGAATTAAATTAAATCCAAATATTAAGATAAATCAAATTAATTGCAAATATTATAACGAATAATACTCAACATTATTTTCTGATAGATTTGGATGAAACTCGGCCTAAAGAATTGCCAAACAAGAAGGCCCAACAAAGCCTAAATCCAATGCTCTTAAGGCTTGGTGTGTGAGTGAACGGACACGCACAAGAACCAACGGGATAAGATTGTTTGATAAGATAAGACCATGCACACCCTTCGTTAGTCCACCGATATACATACGCATCAATTCTATTAACTACCTGCTTTGCGTTACAACACTGCAAACCTACTCGAACACTTAGGTAGATCATTCAAATGGTTCTCAACATTCCTTATAAATATTAAACCATCTCATACTTACAAAACACACATTGCACCCCTGAAATTTCTCTCTAAATCTCTTTGTGACTCAAGTGTCAGAATGCTAATGCTCGGTATAACCAGGCTAGTTTTTTTTGCAGGTTCTAAATACTATCTAATCCAATCGGATCTCGTTTCCATTCTCATCTTGATACAATTCAAACTCGATCACCATAACTTTCTCTCATTCTTATAAAATCTCTTTACTTATTACTAACAAAATCAATATACATTAAAAAGTTTTTATTTTATATTTGGAATAGGATATGGAAGGTTTAAGCTGAAATAGTATCTGCAGGATAGTGAAATTAAAATTTAAATTCATTTTGAGCACATTGGTTTGCCTTGGTAATCTATCGTATGGAGATTGATACCCGAATTTCACCCTTTAGCATCCCTATCTATCCATTGATATTTTAATACAAAGTTTTCTCCATGCTGTTGGCAGACATAACGGCCGTTGGTTGAACATTGAACACTTCATCAATTTAGCGAAAAAGTTGGCTATCAATTTAACTTATTTTATTAATTTCGATTATTCTGGAGTAATGCTTCAATCTCTATCATTTACTTCATTTATTAATCAATAAATAGTAATCTCCATTACAAATGTATTGCCATACACAATATTTTATTATTTTTTTAAAAAATTGTAAATAGGCAGTAATGGATACTGTGAACGAATATTCTCACGTCTGGCTTATTATTTTTTAATAAGGAATCAAAAGATTTCAAATATAGAATACAATGAAGGAGCTGATAATATTATATGAATTTTTTGGCCTGCATTAAACCAATGTCTCCAATATGGTGAATTGGGTCGATATGATAATATTATACTATTTTTTTTAAATTTTTTCATTTTAAAAAATTCTTACTTATGGTGAATTTATTACTATAATATATATTATTATAAACGGAGAAAAAAAAATACAAGAATACGTAAATTTTTATTGAACAGTAAATTAAATGAATATGCTAAATTTGTTCGAATTAAGAAAGATTCTAAATTGGGTAACCATTGAAGAAAAAAGGAGCCAAATTACATATCCTCATCAGTTCCTCACCAAACATTCAGTGGTGAAGTGGCAGACAAGTTCAGGAATATTAATTGTAGCGTAATGACGATGTGGCACTTTTTTGGCTTATTTTATTTTTATTTTTATTTTTTCAATTTGGAATGATTCGTTATATATTTCCTTATAATATTAGAATTGGAATAATGAAGAAATCTGTTGGGTTACAATAGCATTCGATATATATTTTCCTGATTTGATTATAGAAAAAAAATTTACCATTAAAAAACACTTATGGGCACTTTTTTTTTTATAAGCCAATGAATTCCATTAAAACAAAGGACCACACACCCAGGCTGGAGGATGCCCAGCAGTCCGCAAATACAACAATTCCAACAGAGACCAGAGAAGAAAAACAACCAGAAACGCACAAGAATCACAGAGACAAAAGCCAAGAAATAAGCATGACTGGACGACTAAAAAAGACATTGAAACCAACAAACGAAAGCAGCCACTCAGAAAAAACTGTTAGCACGATTCCGCACATCTTCATGGACAACTAGTTCCGCTAAATCTGCAGAGCCTCGATAGCAATCATCAAGCATAATTATCTATGCTACACCCAATATAAAACGATTCTCAAAACCAAAGTCAGTCCACCATTATAATTGGTAAAGCGTAAAATATTTTTATCTGAGAAATAGAGTAGGTAATTATTGTTCTCAATCGGATGATTAGATCCTGCAAGAAGGAATACCCGATCAAACCAAACGTTAGCACTCCAAAATTTAAGTCAGTAATTTTCTAAAGAGATAATATTTAGAGAGAGAATTTTAGATGTTCAATACCTAAAGCCGCTATTTGTTGGGCTATCTATAAGAGATAAAGGAGAGTCACTTGAATACTTGGGGCATGATAACTGTCAGTATAAGCAGGTGAGCAATGTTGTGACAGGGAGCAGTTGGAAGATATGGACGATGGCTTGTGTCAGTGGACTGATAGAACGTGTTGTCCCACCAATCCGATCCGACTTTGCTTCTTCCTGTTTTGTCTTCCAGCTCACGCTTTGTCCTTCTTGTTAATGGAATTTGGGCATTGCCAGGTGCTATTGGGCCAATTAATTGGGTTTTGAAAAATATTTTTTTCATAGTTATCACTTGTCCCCTCTCCAAAGAGTCCGAATGGCATAGCCTTAGAGCAGAAGGTGTCATCATCTGTGATGAAGCTGGTCTTTTCCTAATCCAACAACTACATCATAATTTGGTGGTATCCAGCATATGCATCGAGGAGGGAGCAGATGACGTGGCCAGCAGTGGCATCCATCAGTTGGTCTATGCTAGACAGGGGGTAGCTGTCTTTGGGATATGTTTTGTTAAGATCTGCGAAGTCTACACAAATCTGCAGCTTTTCGAACTTCTTTTTCATTAGAACGACATTGGCGAGCCATTCTGGGTAGTCAACCTCTCGGATTGTACCCGCTTTCAGTAATCTATCCACCTCCTTAAAAATGAATTTTCTTCGATCGGGAGCATACCTTCGTAATTTCTGCCTGATCGGCTAGTGGGCTGGATCCACATTAAGTTTGTAAGTGATCACATTAGGATCGATTCCAGAGTTGTCTTCTGGATTCCAGGCGAAAGATGTCTAGTTGATCATCAAGACCTGTATAACGGCCTTCTCGATCTCTGCACTCATGCTGGTGCCTATTTGAACACTTTTGCCTTTTGACAGTATTTTTTCCTTGACCTCTTCCGCGGGATCCATTCTCTGCCCCTCCGCTTGCTCAGATCGCTCTAGCCCTGGCTCAAACATCATGGCCTCTTTCTGATGCCTGATCATGGTGATATAAGCCTCTCTAGATGCCTTCTGATCACCTTTGAGAATGGCGCTGCCTCTCCTTATTGGAATTTTTATCATCATGTATCAGATGCTGGTGATAGCTCCAGTTTGAAAGAGTAGAGGCTTGCCAAAAATGGTATTATAGGCAAAAGTCGTATCAATAACCATAAATGTTACCTTATAGGTATGGGCGAGGGCCTTTTGGCCAAGCTCAGCAAATAGCTCAACAGATCCTACCACCTGAACGGTACCATTGTCGAGTCCAATTAGTGGTGTGACGTTTGGCTTAAGCTCTTCGATTGGAAGCCCCATGGATTTGTAAGCTTGGAGAGTGAGCACATTCACTACACTTTCATTGTCCACCAGTATCCTCTTTACATCAAAATTATTGATTCGTGCCCTGACAACAAGAGCGTTCTCATGGAAAACATTACGTCTCGTGCATCTTCACCGGATATGGTGATTGAGGCTAGCCGTTCGGCTATCTGGGAAATGTAAACATATTTCCCCTTTTTTTTTCTGGAGAGGTCATCTTTATAGGAAGACCCAATGGTGATTATGTTTATAACCTCAACGTATGGTCGGTAAAGATCCGTATTCTTTGAATTTCTTCGCTCATCGTCATCGTCTGAGTCAGAATCATCCTTCTTAAAATTTGGTTGTCTATAGGGACTTGCCACTTTAGCCAGGCCCACAAACTGTTTGAGGTATCCTCTTTGCAAGAGCCGCTCAATTTTTTCTTTAAGCTGGTAACACTCATCGGTTGTATGACCGACATATCTGTGAAACTTGCAATACCGATTATGGTTTCAGGTGGTTTTGCTCCTCTCGGACAGTTTCTTGGGCCAAGTTACCCTTTGATTCTTCTCCTTAATCCACAGTAACACCTGTACTGGATTGGTGTTGAGCGAAGTGAAAGTTCGAGTTTGTTGGCCACTGCTCCGATCGGAGATAACCAGTTCAAACTCCTTCTTCTTTCCTAGATTTCTTAAAGTGGAGGCTCTTTCGAGGCTTCTTGCTATCCATTTGGATACATGAGCTCGGTTAAATGACCATCCATCTGAGTACTGAAGCTTGTCTAGAACGTTGCTCCTTCTTCCCTGGCTGGACCTCAAGTTGTCATCTAGCTGAATATATTATCGAGCTCTTTCCATCAGGTTGGAAAAGCTGATCGGGGGCCTTGTTGTAATTGACTCAAATAGTAGCCGATCAACGGTGCCTCCGGCTAAGGCGGTGGATGCCATTTTCACACTTACGTTCTTCACCTCTGACATTATAGCTTGAAATCTGTCGATGTAGTCTCTAAGACTTTCATCGATTCTTTGATAAAGATTGCACAAATCGCTCACCGACTTTGGCGTCTGCATTTGCATAATAAATTACATGATAAATAGCTTTTTAAGTTGTCGGAAGGAGGTGATTGATTTCTGAAGGAGCTTGTGGAACTAATTGAGGGCATCTCATTCCAAGATGGTGGGAAAAATTCTGCACGCAATCCTTTCGTCGTAGGTGTAAGCCTACACTTTAGTTAGATATTCTGCAAAATGAGTGGCAGGATCAGTTTTACCTATATATTTATACATTACCACATCTCTCCACCTGGGATGAGCTCAGACTCCATGAACTCCATGCAAAATGGGGATGTTATATTTTTGCAGGCGTTCCCCTCAAATATGCCTTTTTTAGGCCCTGTCAAGCCAAATTACTTGAGTTTCTGTTTGAACCACTTATCCTCCCTGCTTATGGCCATTGAGGTGAACTCGTCTCTTCATCCTTTCATACGACTGCGATTTGGCATGCACATGAAGGATATATCCTTTCCAATGAATGAGGTAGAGGATCTATTGGGGAGGTATGGAGAGTCTTTGCTCAAGGAAATTATCTCCTTCCCCTTATAGTACCTATCTAGGGTTTTGACCCCCGCTCTTCTACTTTCGTGAGCTTATGGATTGTTGATAGAAATTCCCCTATTTCTCATTCTTTTGAAGTCTTCGGCCACGAAGTCCATTTTGTGGCCTCTTTTAGAAGTTTCAGGCATTTTGCCCTTTTTGAGCATTTGGACGATGCTCTTAGTGAAGTCACTAAGAATGGCACACATGTCCTTGATAGTAACAGGGGTATCTTCCAGCTACCGCATAACTACATTGTCAAAATCTGGGAGGAGATTACCCCTGATAGGTGATCTAGGAGATCTCTTTCTTCTCCTTGAAGGCCTAGATAGGCCCTGGCTATTGCGATTATATTCTCTAGAAGCTGCATGCTTATTGGATCTTGAACTTGCCATGTCTCTCAACGAAAGCACCAAATGATAAAGTGTAAAATATCTTTACCTAAGAAAGAGAATCGAAAGCTGTCATTCCCGATCAAATGACTGGATCCTGCAAGAAGGAGTTTTCGATCGGACCAAGCATTAGCACTTTGAAGCTTAGGTTAGTAGCTTTCTAGAGAGATAATATTTAGAGAGAAAATCTCAAATGTTTAATACCTTGGGCTATTTATAGAAGATAAAAGAGGGGCACTGAGTGCTTGGGGTGTGATAACTGTCAGTATGAACAAGTGAGTGGTGATGTGACAAGAAACAGTTGGAAGGTATAGGCGATGGCTTGTGTCAATGGACTAATGGGACAGGTTGTCCCACCTGTCCGTTCGAACTTTGCTTTCTCCTATCTTGTCTTCTAGTTCACGCTTTGTCCTTTTTGTTAATAGACTTTGGGCCTTGCCAAACACTATTAGACCGATTAATTGGGCCTTGGGAAATATTTTTTTTCATAGTTATAAATAATATATTTATCTAGCCTCCAAGTTCAACCTGAACACTAAAACTGTACCAAAGAACAGAGTAACCACAAAATTTCCTCATAAAAAATAACCGAGTTCCCTTAGATGCCTTTCCATCCCAACAACAAGCTAGATTCAAACTACATCAATGATGATTGCATCAATAATTCGACCAATCAAAATAGGTGGCAACTCCCAACCTCAAATGCAAGTGAGAGAATAAGAGCATCATAAAATGCCAAGAAAGAAATCTTTAGAGAGATCAAAACCCATCTGAAGAGCACGCTACTAATTTAAATGGAAAAACATTAAATAAAAATTATAGAAAAAAAATTACATACTTAAAAGAATAACAGGGATATTTTAAGTTATTTTATATACTTATTACTATAACTTTGAAGAACTAATTATTAGAGAGTGGGGTATTTTTTTTATATATAAAGAGAGAAAAACTAAACATTGCAAAGAAATAAAATAACCAATAGATAACGCTCTACTATCATAAGATAAGAGCTCTCTAACAGTGTGAGAATGAATATCACATCGGATGAATTTAGTAGCTTGAGTCATATCATTCTTTGCTAAAATATCAGCTTGATAATTAGCCTCCCACTTAATGTGAGAGAATCGAACTTGCCAATTTCGATACAAGAACCTTCTAATATCAGCAATAACATCAGAAAATTGTGATTTAATATCATTACTATGGGTTAACTGCAAAACAATTTATTTAATTTTCAATGGAATTATTTATAATATTTTAATAGGAAAAATAAGATATAAGTCAATCCAGAAGGGACATTTATAAACGAAAAAAGGAATTTATTTATTATTAATTTATTTTTTTTCTTCAATTGGCCAACAGATCCCATCGACAAAGGGTTGGATCCTTCCATTATAATTATAAAATATAAATAAATGAACATAAAATTAGTAACATCATAATGATAAAAATGTTATAAACCCTAGAATTCATCTAAACAATATAGATTATGTCAAATCATCAAGAAAATAAAATATATAGCAGAAACGTACCTGAATTCATGGTTTCGGTTGAAAGACAAAGATCTTGCGGTTAATGATCTTCCAAATTGATAGGTAAGAGGGAAAAAAATGTCTTCTGCAGATGGGGATTTAGAAAGACAACTCTCTTTTTTTATACCTATAATTTGGGGATCATAACCCTTTTATATGATAAAAGCTTTCCTTTATTCGTAATTTAGTCCATCATAAAATTAAAAATTATAAAAAAGTATATATACATTTAACCCATACTTATAATATTATTATTATGGGCCACTTAAATATCAATTAAATTATATCACTTTAATATTTAAGCCAAGTTTTTTAAATGATAGTTATGACATATAATTATTATAATCTTAATATATATATATATATATGTAATGTATTTATCCATAAATCCTAACAATCTTCCACTTGAACTATACATATATATAAGCATATTGCCTTATAATTATATGTCAACTTTATGAGGTCAAACTTTACTATTATAATCAAAGATATTTCTAAATAATTTGTACATCAATCATGCTTATATAGAACGAAATTGACTTTTGTTACATATATGTCGTAATTAAATCCATCCTTGATCACATATATAAACACAACCAAATGATACAGATTAAGTATAGATGTATAGCATGAAAAATTACATATAATGTGATCTAAACATGTTTATTTTTTCAACTGATCCATTTTATAAACTTAGTGAGATCAATCCATAGCTAAATCAAAGTGTGAATAACTCAACTTCATTTCTGCAGAAAATGTTGAAAAACCAAAACTGAAAAAATGTGTCTATAATAAGAAAGCAAGATTACAAACTCCCACTAAAATTAACTATCCTTAAAACACATGACACCCATGTGAGCAGTATGCTCATTAAAAACCTTGGGTGGTAATCCTTTAGTAAGGGGATCCACAACCATGAAGTTTGTGCTAATATGCTCAATAGACACATGTCCACTTTGAACTCTTTCTTTAACAACCAATAATTTAATGTTTATATGCTTTGACTTACTCGAACTCTTGTTGTTATTGGAATACAAGCCTGATGACTTATTGTCACAAAAAATCTTAAGGGATCTTTCAATTCCATTAACAATTCGTAGCCTAGTGACAAAATTTTGCAGCCATATTGCTTGATTTGATGCCTCATAGCATGATATGAACTCTGCTACCATGGTAAAAGAGGCTATAAGAGATTGCTTAGCACTCTTCCAAGAGATAGCTCCTCCAACAAGCAAAAAAATATAGCTTGAGGTAGAGTTCATGTTATCTTGGCACCTAGCAAAATCAAAATTTGAATACCCAATGATCTTTACCTTATCTGATCTCCTGTAAGTGAGTATGAAATGTTTTATTCTTTGAAGATATCAGATGACTCATTTGGCTACTTTCCAATGATCCATTCCTGGATTACTTAAATATCTTCCCAACACTCCAACTATTACGCAATATTCGAATGCGTACAAACTTGAGCATACATTAGATTTCCTATTGTTGATGCATAAGGAATCTTTTGTATTTTTATTTCCTCAAAAGTATTTTTGGGACACTGTTGAAGACTAAACCTATCTCCTTTAGCCACAGGGGTATCTCTTAGTTTACAATCTTACATGCCATATCTCTTAAAAACCTTTTCGATATAAGCCTTTTATAATAATCCAAGAGTACCTTGTAAGTGATCTTGATGTATTTGGATCCTTAATACAAAATTTGCTTCTCCAAGATCCTTCATCTCAAAATTCATAGCTAGAAATCTATTGATTTCATGCAACAAGCCTATATCGTTGCTTGCAAGTAATATGTCATCGACATATAAAACTAGAAAAATATGTTTACTCCCACTAAATTTGTGATATACACAATCATTAACCAAATTCATCTCAAAACCATAAGAGATAATAATTTGGTGAAATTTGTAACACCATTGACGAGACATTTGCTTAAGCCCATAGATGGATTTCTTCAATTTGCAAACAATTGACTTTGCATCTACTAATATATAGTTTTTTGGTTGCACCATATAAATGATTTCATCAATGTCACCATTGAGAAATGCTTTCTTGACATCCATCTGATGTAGTTTAAGATCAAAATGTGCTACTAATGCTATTATAATCCTAAAAGAGCCTTTCGATGAAACTGAAGAGAAAGTCTTTTTATAATCAATACCTTCTTTCTGTGTAAAGCCTCCAGCAACAAGATATGCTTTATACCTCTCCTCATTGCCTTTTGAATCCTTGTTGATTTTAAAAATTCATTTACAATTAATAGGCTTTGCACCTTCAGGCAATGGGATAAGATCCCATACGTCATTATCTTTCATAAACTTAATCTCTTCATTTATGGAATCTATCAACTTTTGAGAGTTAAAAATTTTCATTGCTTGATGAAAATTGACTGGATCATTTTTCATCACTCCAATGTCAACATCGTGTTCTTAGAGAAACACAACATAATCATCCAAAATAGCATTTCTTCTTTCTCTAGTGGATCTCCTTAATGGCAATAGTTCTTGAGGTTGCAGAGTTTGTTCTTCAGGAACATCTCCTTGAGTCTGAGCATGCATTCTAGGATTACAGGAGTTGGGGTAGTTAATAATATTGGAACATTTGGGTTTTTTTTATATCAGTACATTTGCTTTTCAGTTTCCTTCATGCAATTGCAAAATTCTATAAGAAGTTCTCGTCTACTGCAGGTATTTGGCTCCAGAATTTGTTCCCTTTATTTATGCCTCATTTTTGTGCTTAATTCCATTATGTTGGACTAGGTTCTTCGAATACTCAAAGGTGACATGCTTATGGACGCAAATTATTTGTCAACACCTGGGTTTGATGTGGGAAACCGAAGTGGAAGGATTTGGGCAGATCAGCAGCAGCAACAACATTATAGTAGTTCTATGCCTAATGAAGCATTGGAAGGATTTAGTAAGTTCTCTTTGGACACACTAAGGCCGCCTTTCTGGGAAAGGGACAAAGCCAGGAGGATTTCATGTGAAGATGATCTGGAAAGACTTAAAAAACTAAGGTGGAAACTTTAATAGTATGCTAAACATGACCCTGGCCTACGCTTTTTTTTTTTGCATTCAGTATTTGTATTTTTTTACCTTAAATAGTTCGGTTAAATGCCATTTAAATTTTGCTTTGTATGGTTGAAGGGGAAAGTAGAGTTAGTAATGCCTATGTAATTCTTTTGGTATATGATAGAGGAATTGATATTAAATATTAATGATGCACAAGTATTAATGAATTATATGTTTTTTTTTCTCAATTTTGAGTTTTCGAGATTGTAACGCCCTTAACAGAACAATTCACTCCGATACGAACTTATACAATTTGCCTGAATTTTTTTTTGACACCGATAACCAATCTTATGCAAACACAAGTCATTGAAATTCGGGCAACATAACAGTTACTCACTTAATGACCCCCTGAAAAACAAACAATACACAGCCTCCAAGAGGCACAATGATTTATCATATTCAATAGATACGTAATATTCCAAACATTGCATACCAATTATAATCATTTACTGACATAACAAAAATTACCACTAATAAAATAATAATCCAAAATACAGTCAAGTCTTACTATCCTTAGCTGAGTATATACATGCCAAAAATATTTAAAAGTCTAGACAATACTTTTCTTCAAGCTTCACTCCGCTGTGTACTATGCTCCAGCTAATTTTCAGAACCTGCACGCAGTAAAAACTATGTGCTGAGCACTAAACATGCTCAGCAGTGACTACAAATCCTAGAATTTTCAAATTAAGCATAATTATCATGTTTATGCCAATTATTATGTTGTCTTATCAAAAATTGCTTTTAATCATTTTCACAGACTTTTCAGATCATTACCAACACTTTAGTAAACTTTTTACTTTAATTTAAACTTTTCGCTTAATTCAGAATATTCTCTTTTTGCAGTTCAATGGTAAAAATTGACATTTTTGTTTTCTTATTTTTACTTTTATTTAATTTTTACTTATGACTTGACCTTTCAAGTAAAATTCTCTATTTAATTACTTCAGTACAATCTTATTTTGATGAAATGATTTACATAATTAATTACCATGGTAATGGCAGATTTTCAATGCAGTACTTTATATCTTCATTAATTGCAACATTATGCTTTTCATAGCAAAAACTTCTATTTTATTATTTATTCTTTTCTTTTACTTTGACTTTTTAAACTACTTGCCAGGATCCAATAATCAAAGTTTCTAACATTTAATGCAAAGTGATGTACTTAATTAGAAATACGTCACAAATAAATCTTTAATTCCTTCCTTTTTGTATATAAAGGTTCTTTTATCTACTTATAATAAACTTGGCACTTTTCATTTCTAATTACAGAATTGTCGTCTATTTACTTATTTTTACCTTCAGTTAACTTTTGGCTTACAAAAGTTTAGATCAGATTTTGTTTGAATTTTTCATATAACATATTATTATTTTAATTCATAATTTCTAATTATGAACCGATCACTTTTCTTTTACATAAGTATATTTTTGAGCTATTTAATCATTAAATTACTATTTTACCTTGTAAAATAATCTCAGTAATATGCTCCTAATGCAATAAGACAAGACTCTCAGTAAGGATACACGGGACATGGACCCCACAGGGCCACAATAGAGAGACAAATAATCCCTAAGGGATTATTTCTCACAGAGCAGAGAACAAAGACAGAGAATGCTATAGTGATCGGAGATCCAGTCCATAGCATAGCAAGTCGCCATGACTTGCATCGCAGTATAAGGTGTCCCTATGACTAGCCATTTATATCCTGTACAAGACTATTACTACCTGACTATTGTTAAGGACAAAATCAATCAATTATTTTTAGAATATTTTTCAGACTGTCAGAGCCTTTTACTTTCTTTCTCTTAAACAATATATTTTTGTCAATTGCACTCGTTTTAGTACTTTTGACTATTTAGTCACTTTCTAATCTTTTGACAGGACTTTTAAAATACTTTTCAAGTATATACAGTTGCAAATTCTTTTCTTTGAATCGGTACAATTTATCGGTCACTTTTGTGAATTATCCTTCGCTAATTCACTCGGTCATTTGAAACTTTTCAGTCTTTTATACCCTTTATGAATTATAGTATTATAATTTATAATTTCTTTTATTCTTTTTATGTAATCTTCTGTACATTATCTCTTAATAATTCATTGATTAACTTTTTGACGATTTTTCTTTTTCTGTTCGAAATATTTGTCATTCGGATATGCCAACTGTTGTTGAATTATTTTATAATAATTCACTCTTTTAATACTTTTTATTGACTAATTTATTTTGATAAATTAGTCAAACATTTATTTTGTAACTTTTTGAACAGTTATGAATTATATTAATATAATTCATTACTTTATTTTTCGAAAATGCATAAATTAACTTTTTCATTTCTTCTTATGCTGAAGTAATTTACTTCGCATTAGTTTGTCATCATATACTTATTTATTGAATTAACTATTTATAATTCAATATTTTTAATTAAACATAATCAATATTTTATTTCAAAAATATTCTAGTAAAACATATAAATTCTACAAAAATTCGTATACACCTTATTTTACAATTTTCGTCATTTTCACTCATTTTATGAATTATTTATCAATAATTTATTATTCTCGTTATTTTCATAGCTTAATAATTATTCCGAAAAATTAGTCGGTTAACTTTTTATTTATTTTTCGCTAACTGTGAATTAATTTCATATTAATTCACTTTCTTTCACGTTTTTATGCAATTATTCATTACTACTTCAATATTTTCTTTTATACATATTCACATTTATTCTTCAATAAAATTCTAATAATTTTAATACTTTATTTAAAAAATACTTTAATATTGCATAAAAATTTCTTAAAAATTTTATATGCACTCTTTTCACATTTCTTATCACTTTTCCTTTATTTTATTGAATTATTTTCTAATAATTCAATATTTTTACTTGTACATAATTAATATTTTATTTCTCATTTATTCATATTATATGGATAAATTCTCTAATAATTTATTTACACATTATTTCACATCTATTACCCATATAAATTTAATTAATGCTTTATTTCCTTATAATTCCTCATTTTCATTACTTACATAACCTACTATCAAGCTTTAAAAATTTTCATTAAATTCCATAAATCATATAAAAATTCATGGAAGCTAAATATGACATTTATAATTAATTTAGACTACTAATTATCATTTTCATGCAAAAATTACCATTTTTTTCTTAGAGAGAATTTCGGCCATCATGCTAACATCACCTTAAAAATTATTTTTCTTCATTCTAATTATATACATATCATCAATTATATCCCAATTTCATTTACCATATCTCAATTTCATTAATTAAATAATTTAACAATTTTTTTTCCAATTAAATAAATGAAATTAATTCACAATAAAAGAGAAATCAAAGCATTTTATAGTCACTTACCTTATTTTTCTTACTTAGATTGCCTAAGCTTCCTTTTTCTTTAAGAATTTGTTCTACTATTAGAGAACCTAAGGAACCCAAAATTTTCACCATTAGGAACCCTAAGTTTTTTTTTTTATCTCATTTGCTCAAATTGACATCAAAAATAACTTTTACACACTAAAAACTATCTAAAAACACTTAGAAATCAATTTATTTCTTTAAGGAAGCAACTTACCCTTTTAATACAAAAACTTGAGTCTTAAAAATCCTTTGCTTCGTTTGCTGTAATCAGATGGTGGAGGCTGCAAAACTCATCAAGAGAGGTAGAATTACAATTTAGATGCTTGATTTAGGTGAGAGAATGAAGGAAAAGATGAAGAAATTTGAGAAAAGGAGAGGATGATGGTGTCTGCTGGATGAGGGAGCTGTAGGTGGCTGAGAACTGTTGGAAAATCATAGATTTTCCAGCTTATATACCCCTCCAATTGGGCCTTAGGTTGGGCCAAAACTTAATGGACCTAATCTAATTACTTAAGGCCAAATAACTATTTTTCAAAGGACCAACTAAAATTCTCCCACTTTCTCACTTCAAATCACTTCAATTTTGATTTCATAATTCTCAGAACATCAAAAATAGATAGTGTACAAAATTTCAGCTCAATCGGAGTCCGTTTTTAGTCCAATTCAATTAAATCAATCCGGTTTGACAACTGCCGGTGTCACCAAAAAATTTCATTCTCATCACTAAAATATTCTACATAAAAATTCATGTAGACATGTAAAATCTGGCAATCATCAGAGTTGATTTGCTATTTTTAAAAATTTATGCAAAATCAAGTCTTCTTTTCTACCAGGAAAATTGACTCGCTACCTTTTTTGTATTTTTGACTTTTGGATGCCTATTTGACCTCAATTTCACTTCAAATTTCAACTTCGGACTCACAATGACCAATACTTTCCAATGGTCCAATAAAATATTTTTGACTTCCGAGTGTCCTTTCAGGCCAGGAAAGCACTATTTACCATCGAAAAGTACTATTTACGGCTGACCCGATGTTAAGATCATTACATTTCTTCCCTACTGTGATTGGATATTTGTCAAGTATAGAAGTGCCATGAATGGGATTGAAGCCTTGGAGGTGGAGACAAGATATTGGCAGTGTAAATTTTTAAATTTGCAGGTTTGGGTAGTAAGGTTTTTAAGCCGTTGTGTTACCGAAATTATGACATAAGGAATGATAATTTAGCAATACCAAAATACAAGTTGGGATAAAACGATAAAATGTATGATGTAAATCCTTTTAATACAAATTTTGATATCATTTTAATACGTTAGTACACCATGTATGGAAGGCCATTATGTTAGTAGGGTGTTACAGGAGACTCGGTGTAAGGGTTATCAGGAAAAAATCGAACATGCCGAGCTAAGTAAATTCTACCAGTTGATTTTTCAAAACACCTATAGGCAGCATGAGTCGGACTAAGGCCAAGATTAATACACATAGTGGTTCGGAAGGAGAATTTGTGATTGTTGTAAGGCTTAAGAAGAAGAAAAATGGCACAACCAAAAGGCTTGATATCCAAAAAATTCGGGTCTTTATGTAAGAGAAGTTGGAATGGAGATTTGTTGTGAAGAACTGGACTTGGTAAAGTGTTAATTAAATGAGCACTTTATTCTAATGCAAAGTTCCAGTATTTGAAGGAAAGTTTAGATGAGCGAGTAAGTTAAGGTGGTATCAACTAGATGGCGAATTTTTCGTTCGGCAGTGCCATTTTGTTCATGAGCATAGGGACAGGCAATACAATGTAGAACATCGGTAGATTGAAAATACTTATTTAATTTTTGATACTCACCACCCCAATCAGAATGAAAAGTCCGAATTTTTTTTTTGTTAAATTGGCGCTCAATGAGCTTTTCAAATTGCATAAAAATGGAATAAACATCACTTTTATTTTTCAAAAGATAAACCCAAAAGAAACGAGTGTAATCGTCAATGAAAATAACAAAATAATGATGACCATAGAAAGAAAGCATAGGGGCTGGATCCCAAACATCAGAGTGAATAACATCAAAGGGAGCACTACTTTTATGCTCAATAGAAGCAAGAGAAAGTCTAGCTAATTACCCTAATAGACAACTAAAACATGGAGAAAGATGACTAGTAGAGCTGGAAAGCAATTTGTTTTTAGATAAAAGCTGAAGTGTTTTGATATGAGGATGACCAAGAGCCACATGCCACTCATTAAGTGTCGACAGCTGTGCTGTCAAAGCTTGTTTGGGAGGTTGCAAGACGTATATGCCCGACTTACTGAGATCGTGCATCAGTACCTTCCTTGTTTGATGATCCTTAATCAAGAAAAAATCAGGCCAAAATTCAAAGAAACATGAGTTATCATGGGAATACTTTTGAATAGAAAGAAGGTTTTTAACAATAGAAGGAACACATAAAACATTTTTGAGATGTAAAGGTCCTTGGGACGAAGGAATGGAAGTGTTACCTGTGTGAATGTTATTTAAACCATGACCATTACCTACATGAAGGAGATCATGACCAGTGTAGTCGGAGGTGCCACTAAGGGATTGGATATCAGGAGTAATATGGTAGTTTGCTGCCATATACGGGAACTATTGCACAGCTGGAGTGGAAGGAAAGTGTTGATGGGAATCTAACATGGTGTAGTTGACCATGGGGGTGAAGGGGTGTATAGTGGATTGATGGTGCGGATGGGAAGGCTGATTGCCAAAGGAGTTATGATTTCTTGGAGCATAGCGTTGGCGACATGTTAGAGCACTATGATTTTGATAGCCACATATCTGACATGGACCACCACGTCGTTGGTTGTTGCCATTGGAAGGACGCGACTTATAGCCATTATAACCTCGTGGAAGGAAGGTGGAAGTAGGTGGCATGGAAAGGATGGGTTTGGAGTGTTTCAGAGTCATATTGGCTTGGGGAAGAATGGTACTTTGAAGAAGGATTTCATGGGCAACCAGTTGGCCATGTAGTTCATAAAAGGAAACAGGTCAGGGCGTAAGTTTAGAGCAGTGATAATGCTGTGAAAATCATAACCAATATTCTGATAAATAATGGCATTAAACTCAGCAGGGGAAAGGGGTTTACCAGCCGCTTGAAGTTCATCAGCAAGAGCCTTAGCCTTTTGTAAATACTAAGAAATAGCAATATCATTTTTCTTTAGATTTTTGAGCTCAATGTGAAGTTGAAGTTGTCGATTCTGAGAGATTGATCCAAAAGCATTTTCAAGTGCCTGCCATACATCACGAGATGTTGTGAGGCCAATAACATAAGGGAAAATTTCTTCGGTAATGGAGGAGAAGAACCAAGAGAGAAGCATCTGGTCCCTTTTGAACTAGGTTGTAAAATTAGGGTTTGAAATTTGTTTGTGATCATCATCAGCAGATGATATGGTTTTGGGTGGAATAGGTGAGGATAGATCAATAATGCCATGAAGGTCTTGATAGTTAAGGATAGGAAGGAATTGAGTTTTCCAGGCTAGGTAATTTTTGAAGTTTAATTTTACAGAGAATTAATGACTAGAAGAAAAAGTGGTGAAAGAGTTGACAGATGAAGTAGCAGGGATAAGAGAAGATGCCATTTTCTAAGGGAGGAAGAAGGATGGCTCTGATACCATGTAAAAACAGAGGGAGAGCTGAGACTTATCTTAGCAATTGAATTATATTTTTCATATATGATTACTGTTAAAATACAAGTATATATAGAGCTGGGTCGTACAAGGAAATATTAAAGAGTTAAATGACAGTAGGTAACTAAAGGATAAGTACAACGGGTATACAAGAGTAACCGAAACAAAGGACTATTTCCCTAATACTCGAGGGATTGAATACAAAATCTGGTAACCTGGAGCTAAGAAATCAAAGCAAAGCTGATCAATCTGTGGATATGAGAAAAGAAGATATCATAAAAGTTCCTGAAACACGGCGAATAAGCTTTTTTAGCCATGAACTTCAGTTCTTCTTAATTTTCCCGTTCAAGAAAATTTTTCCAGTACCGCCTCCGAGTTGGAGCATATCGGATACCAAAAAAAAAAAAGAGAAAAATCCAATCTGTTGCCATCTCTAGCTTTAAAATTAAATGTAGTTCACTCACAATTTCTGCCATACAATGAACTTGTAAACTATCAATAATATGCTTATTTAAGTTCTCAATAATTAATAAATTATTTTTTATACTATTTTTCAAATAAAATTTAAAATAATATGATGTTTAATATCTTGACTTTATATCTTTTTCAATTATATATTTCACCTGGAGTCATAAAAAGGCTCACATCAACATGTCAATTTATATTTATTATTTTAATTTTTATAACAATAATCATATATGATATATAAATGAAAGACATAATTAATAAAGTATAAAAAATTATATCTTATAGATTATATGATAATAAAATTTAACTTTTGTTAGACTATCAAAATTGAAACTACTGTTTTGAGACTAATGGAATAATTTGTATTTTTACGTAAAATAACTTTATCTGATGATCTTTATCTCTTAGAGTTTTTTTAGTAAGGAATAAATTAGTCAAACGTTTTCATTTCTTAATATTATAAAATATATGTATTGATTGGATGCCTTATTCCAATATTATAAAATATAAAATATATGTCAAAACTAGATGAATTTTAGTAATTATTAGTATGGATAATATAGGAATTACCTGGCTATGTTCATTTTCTCAATAGTATAAAATATTAGAGGTCCACATGTCATTCCAAAATGCAAATGCATTCATAAATAATGAAAGAAGTGATATTGTTTTGAGTGGGTGGTCGGCAGTTGACAAAGATATGAGAAGCAGTAGAGAAGGAAATGAAATTGCATGTGAATTTTCTGTTTTAATGTTTGTTGATTATGGTATCTCGCTAACGTTTATTAAATTAATGCAGATGAAAAATTTTAAAATAAGATTGGAATATTTTCTGAATAAAAATATTAAATAATCAAGATAATACTGAAAAATATTTCGAAATTATTTTTCAAATTTTTTGTTAAATTTTTTGAAATAAATTAAGAAATATATTTTTAAAATTTTTTAGTTATTTCTTATTTGATAAATATAAGAATGTATAGCCTGGCCCTATATCAAAATATGTATATCTTGATTTTTTATGATATAGATAGTTAATTTTTTTTGTGGGATTATTTTTTTAACAAGTGCATAAAAAAATAGGAAAAATTGAAATGAAAAAAAAAAATTATTTCAATCTTTTCAAGATTAACAAACACCACCTTTGCAAGTAATAATATCAGTCTCTCACTCTTCCACGTTTACTCTATTCTCTGTTTTTTCATTCTAGTTTAGTTTCGGTCTTTCTTCCTTTTCTTTCTTTAAAATAAAGAAAAAGAAAACCAGTTTGCAAGCTTCCTTAATTTATTAGAAAACCATTTCCGATTAATGATTGTTATTAGAAAACCACAAAAATGTTGCAGCATTTAGAATGTTTTGCTGTTCAAGAACTTTAGTTAATTCCTTTGTTGCATAATACAGGGTAAAATTGCAGCAAGTTGAGAAACCATTTCAAATAATTATTAGTTATGCATGTAAAAATAAAAGCTAATTTAATATTTTATTCCTGCATTTTTTCTTAATGTTTCATCAAATTCAGTCCCCATAAAATGTGAAAGATACATATGTATGATTTTTTCCATTTCTTTTAAAACCTTCGATATGCTGTATGTGGGTGCAAAATAAGAATAAACATAGCTGGTTAGATGTGCTTAGTTAGAACTTTTGTCAGTGCAGCAAGCAATTTGTTAGTTTTGTCATGCTTGAATCTAACTGAAGTTGTTAATTTTATATTTTATTATTTTTTATATATAATTTATTTATTAGATGGTACATGGAGAAATTGAAGATGGAAGATGGTAGAATTTCTCTTTGACAATTTAAATTTGCTTTTGGGTAATTATTTTTGTTAGTGGTTAATTATTATGTAATATAATTTCGAAGAATTTTTAAATTATTTGTTTATTATAATTTTAAATATTTTATATTAGTAAATAATATTTTTTTATTTATTTTAATTTTAATTTAATTTTAATCGTGTAAATTAAAATTAAAAAAATATTTTTTTTAATTAATAAAATATTAATTCAGATATTTTTTAGATAAATTTTAAATTTTTACAAATTGTTCGAATAAAAATTTAAATTATTTATAAAATTTATACAGATTCAGATTCATCCGAACTTATCAATGTATTCCTCTAATAACGACAGAAAGAGGTGTTGTTTATTGACCAAAGGGAATTAAAGTTGGAAAACTCTTGCCTTAGTGAAATCCAAATCCGAATGAAGCCATACCGCGTCTTCAAAATGCTGACACGCGTCTTTAATGATTTTCAATCACTCGTATGTGGATCCGTCCTCTTATAATAATGCATCAGTTGATTGCTTTTTTTATTAATTGCTCTGCTCCCACAAATACTTTTTTATAGATTTCAAATTCGATTTTTTAAAAAAATATTATTTGAATTTTTTTTCTATACCAAAATATACATATTTTAATTTTTAAAATATAAATAGTTAAACAATAATACCAAATTTTATTTGGTATCCATTTTTTTAATAAAAATTTAAAAAGATCTAAAAAGTTAAAATAATTTTTTTTAATCTCAACATTTTCAAAATTAACAAATACTATCAAAATGAATAAAATCTTTTTTGAAATTTTTTTAAATATAATTAACCTGTTGAGTTATACCTAAAATCTCTTATTAAGTAATAAATTGCAGTCACTATTTTATCTCACCGGTCTTGTTACTAATATGGGTGCGTATGCTAGTGTACGAATATAGATTTTTTTATTATTTTTTTATAGAGCACAGGGATATGTGGTCCACTATAAACATATAAAAACGAATCATTTCCATTCATTTCGTACTTTAATTGAGTGCTAAACTAATAATTTGAGGACCACTCTTTGATTATACACATGCACAGGAAGAGCCTGTTTTGACCTCAAATTTCACCTATAAATTACAACAACCAAGTCATTATAGGCGTGGCGAAGCAATTTTCTAAAACCTATTAAACATGGAAACCTATGCTTACTTTGCTAAAAAGTTCCAACATCTTTGTAACCGAGCATGCAATAAACTGTGTTGCTTCTACAAATCCTTCAAATTTCTACTCACCTCTTTATTCCATGCCTTGATCTTTCAGATCAGTCCATTTTGGATTCAACTTTTTTATCTTCTTTTCATGTCTTTCATTGGGTACTTGTCTTTGACGATCTCAAGCCCAAGAACTGGCCACGAAAGGCCTAAAAATTTTGATATATTCTTCACTTCTGTGTCTTCTGTCACGGTCTCAAGCATGACAGCTGTGGAAACGGAGTCCTTCTCTAATACCCAACTCTCAGTCATCACCATTTTGAGTTTAATTGGTGGTGAAGTCTTCACTTCCATGCTTGGTCTTCAATTTGAAAGATCTAAATTCCATAATCCTTCAACAAAAAATAATCATTCTTTAGAGCTGGTTTTGGTTTCTGGTTCTGATTCAAAGAGCCAGAAACAAGACATAGATTTGGAGAACAATGAAACCGATTCATTAGGCAGTACTGATAGCTTAAAATTTTCAGCTTTTAAGGCTCTTGGTCAGGTAGTTTTGGGTTATTTCTTAATAGTTCATATTGGTGGTTCAAGTTTAGTTGGTATATATGCAAGTTTAGTCCCATCAGCCAGAAAAATTTTAACCCAAAAAGGGATTCCTACACAAACTTTTGCCGTGTTCATTATAGTCAGCACTTTTGCCAATTGTGGGTTTGTTCCTACTAATGAAAATATGATAGTTTTCAAGAAAAATTCAGGTCTTCTTTTACTTCTAATTCCTCAAACTCTACTAGGAAACACGTTGTATGGACCTAGTTTAAGACTTGTGATTTGGGTTTTGGAGAAATTCACAAAAAGAGTGGAGTATAGTTACTTGTTACAGAATAGTAAAAAGATGGGTTATAGCCATTTGTTAGGTAGTGTTCATTGTTGGTTTTTAGCTATGACAGTTTTTGGGTTCGTGGGATTACAGTTTATAGTTTTTTGCTGTCTGGAGTGGAACTCGCCATTGATGGATGGGTTAAATTCGTATGAGAAGTTGGTTGCTGTTTTGTTCCAAGTTGTGAGCACAAGACATTCTGGCGAATCTGTGTTCAATCTCTCTGATATTTCTCCAGCAATCTTAGTCATGTTCGTCGTGATAATGTGAGTTTCTCTTTTTAACTTTTTCGACATTGCATGGTCGTTATAGTTAGGTAACTATATGATTGTTTGCAATTATTTAGAAATAGAAGACTTGCGTATTCTATTTGAATTAAGATTTTAATGTTATTTTATGTTAAATCTAAACAAGAAAACTCTCTTGATTCATATTAACCTAAATCAAGTTCAATAATAAATTTATGGATCCTCTTTAAAAAATGAAAATTCATTTATTAAATAATAATAATAATAATAATAATAATAATAAACATTAAAGGTCCAGTACATATAATTTTTTTTTCTAATAAAGCACAAAAGCTTCAACTTTTTATATTATAACACAAAATATTAAAAAGTTGATCAGTGGTCTCCCCCACTCCAAATTTTTGCAATAGACAATTATATGTCCAAATTTCTTTAACTAGCAGGATTATTGATTAGGTGAAATTTAATTTAGTATTGTTGATATCGTTTTTGATTCGTGGTCGAATTCGTACATACGCGGTCTGAACATGGGATATTGAGATGGGTGGACAGCAATGCAACTTGGAATTAATGCTAAGTCCACTTCGTCATTATATTTGTCGTTAAGGGTACAAATATCAGTGGCGCAGCCACATGCTTTGCCCCCTTAATTATTGAATATATATATATATATATATATATATAATCTTGTTACTATACTATTGCGAATTATTCCTTTATTTTATTTAATAATTTATTTATATTATATTTTTATGCTGCTTAATTATAAATTTTATTTTTATTATTATATATATAAAAATTTATTTATATTATTTATATTATATTTTTATTTTACTTAATTATAAATTCTGCTTACGTCACGTATAAATAAAACCGATATATCCCATAATTCATAACTCTTTTAGTTAAACTTTTCTAATTTATGTTGCCCCAATATCTTAAAATCCCCATATATGTCTATTCAAGATATGCTACTTACATACGAATTCTCCAAAACATTTTTGTTGATTATCTATCTAAAAAACCGCTATTTTCCTGTAAAAATAAACTTCAAACGTGTCCTTGAGAGAAAACTAGAATTTATTATCTAATTGTCTGGTTTATCTAATTAGAATTTGTTATCTAATTTTCTGGTTTATCTAATTTGTTATCATGAAGCCACTAAAATCCAGCCGCAACATATAGTGGGAGCATTAATTCTTTTAAGGATGATGATTACACTAAAATCCAAAGTGAGAAACAAAATAAAGGATTTTATTTTTTAATAGTTACATTACAGTGATCTAACTTAAGTTTAATAAGTGTTGAATTATATATAAAATATAAAATAACATATTTTAAGAATGATTCCTGAAGAGTGGAATTATGGAATGTAGAATAATATTCAGTAAAGCTCAAAGGGAAAAAAAAAACAGAGTCAAAAGAATATATTTACACTCTGTAATATATATATATATATATATATATATATATATATATATATATATATATAAATTATAATAATTAAATTTCTTGGTGGGAAAGGAATAAGCAATCCAATGATTTGCTCCACCGAAATATTACGCGTGAATAAGCGTGGAACGAGCATATCGTTATATCTCAAAGCATATTTGATATATATATATATATATATATATATATATATATATATATATATATATATATATATATATATATATATATATATATATATATATATATATATATATATATTCCTATCTCCAAGGAACAAATCAATTCCCATTTCTCAATCCTTCTATCTCTCCCATTGATTGATCAGATTTCCACATTCTTCCGTTTTTATGAGTGAAGACATTACACCTTCACTTGTCATTTCATCAAAGCATTTGTGTACTTCTTCTTCATAATCATAATGTGTAATTAAAATTATAAATATTACTGCAAGGAATTGAATTTGAGATCACGCAGTTTTAACTAAGTGCTGCGTTCACTATATTGTTTTAAGGTATCTGCCATCATACACTTCCTATAATTTGCCACTAGAGGAACAAGAAGAAGAAGAAGAAGAAAGCATAACGAAAAAGAAGGCAGTGGTGCAGTTTCCATTGTTCTCCCAACTATCTTATCTCGTCATCTTTATCATTCTTATTTGCATTGTTGAGAGACAAAAGCTGAACACAG
Source organism: Excoecaria agallocha (assembly GCA_037975025.1). Taxonomy (NCBI): domain Eukaryota; kingdom Viridiplantae; phylum Streptophyta; class Magnoliopsida; order Malpighiales; family Euphorbiaceae; genus Excoecaria; species Excoecaria agallocha. The sequence goes on from JBBPFJ010000046.1 coordinate 61,160, forward strand.
ATCCTCTGAATTTCAATGTCTTCAACATCACCCTTGAGGTCATAAGGTAACAAGAAATTCTTAGTATGCATTAATCAGATTAATGAAAATTATTTATGTTCTGAACTAACAATGGATTGTTGTATGATATACAGTGCATATGGAAATGTGGGATATTCAACTGGTTATAGCTGTGAAAGGCAAATCAAAGCAGATAGTAATTGCAAAGATCTTTGGGTTGGATTTGTGGGCAAGTGGAGCCCCTTGGGAAAATTCATCCTCATTGTTGTTATGTTCTTTGGAAGATTGAAGAGATTCTATTTGAATGGCCATCAAGCTTGGAAGCTATCTTGATGTATTTTAGTATTCTAAATTGATAAAATATAGCTGTCTGATACTGTAAAAACTGAACAGTTGTATTTTATTATTAAAGTTTTTATGTCCGCTCTTTATCAAACTTTTTGTGAAATATAAATGAAATATATAGATAAAGAGAGGGAGACATGACATACTATGAGAATTAATGTTAATATTAGGTTTTATATTTGTGTATTTGTGAATAGTAAGTGTGTTCGTAGTAATGAAACTCGTATGATTTAATGCAAAACTGCACAAAGATTTTCCCTGACAAATTCGCCAATCGCAATAAAAAAATATACCAATCAAAATCAGGTAACAGAAATGTATTTATATGCATAAAAGAAAAATTTTTAAAGTAAATTTTTTATTTAGATTCGGTTGCTAAAATTTTTTAAGTACCAAATTAATGTGTGAATATAGTATCAGATTGGTGCATGAAAAATTTATGAAATGTTTAGTTAAGAATTTTTCGGAAAAAGATAAAATTTTGGCTGTTAAAAACTATATTTCCTTATCAAAATGAGCACTAAAAATAATTATATTTATTGCTTGCAGATGCAGATAGGCCCGCGCTAAATGGACTGTTAGTCCGCCAGTGAGCTAATTGATTCGGTGTCCGCTAAGCCCAAAATGTATTGGGCTGCATGAATCTGAACTTTTCAAGTTTATTTGTCAATTTATTTATTATTATTATTTTAATAATAGAAGATGTCTTCATAAAAAAAAAAAAAAATCTTAATTCAATGTTAAAAATTTACATATATCACAATACATAGGCACACAGGATCACTACTCATGTATTCATAAAAAAATTTCATTATATTTTTTCAGGAATTTAATTAATTTCATACGTTTTCTTTACTTTAAAAAGTATTAATTTATTTTTTTATTAATATTTCAATCGCATTTAAATTTCTTTTAAATGTGTATTTATTACTTATTAATAATCTTTACGAGTAATAATATAGTAAATTCAGAATATTTTTTATAGAATTCAGATTTTTTATTTTTCTAAAATAATGCGGAAAGATTATATTTAAAAATGGACTAAGGTCTTTTTTTTTTTCTCCATTCAGCTTAAAAAAGCTACCAAACTTTCAGATTATTTTGGCGGTTAAAATTTCTAATGCTTAAAATTTTACCATTATATTATTTGAAAATAGATAATTTTCTAACTAAATTTATTAAAATAAAAATATAAACTCGTGATGTTATGTGACTGGTAATTTTAAAAATTAATAATATATTTTTATTTTTAAAATTTTAATAGCAAAATTAAAAAAAAAATAATAGTTTTTCCTAATGAATTTGAAAGTTGATTGGATTAAAAAAAAATGTGATGTTAAGATATTTAAGAATAGACTAGTGTGTGAAATAACTGGTTATATTGAAGCCGAGGGATCTAATGAAACTTTGGTATGGAATCTAAACGGAGAATCTTCTGACTTATAATTTAAAGAGTTTAATTAGAGATGATTGAATTGAAAATGATGTTATTCTTCCTTTCAAAATGCCAATTGCTTCATTCAAATAAGCAAACATATAATATTTGTTGATGTGGGTAGCAGGGGAGGCTTTTTCTGGCCTGGGTTTTGACTCAGAGAAGCTACAAATTCTGTTTCTTCAATTTTCCAATCAGTTGATTCACTAACATCCATGGCTTATTCTCCTGGTATGTACTTTTAATTTCTCTAATCTTTGTCCTTTCAATCAGATTTTTAATTGTTTTGATTTAAGCAGCAGATGGGATTGGAGAGCATTTACTGATTGTGGAGGAGGAGGAATCTAAATCTAAGTTTCTTGTACGCAATTTGAGCAAGAAATCCGATGCCGGAGCCACCATACTTAATGGCGTCAACTTGGATATACCCGAAGGCGTGGTTGTTGGTATCATAGGGCCTAGTGGTAGCGGCAAATCTACGCTGTTGAGGTCGCTCAACCGCCTCTGGGAGCCGCCTTCTGGAACCGTGTTTCTTGACGGTTGTGATATTACGAATCTTGACGTTCTTAGCCTCCGCCGTAAGGTTGGGATGCTCTTCCAGATCCCGGCTCTGTTTGAGGGTGAGCTCAATTTCTCAATAATCTTGTAATTTAAATTTATTTTCATCCTGTAGGATTTTAGCTCTGTTAACCGAGTGAGAGATAGTTTAGGTTGATTTCGATAGGCAGGAAAGAATGTGAGAAAATGAGGAACATTTGGGAAAGATTAAAGAAATTGACGAAGGAATGCTCGGAATATGCTAAAAAGATAGGAAATTTCTGCATGATCGGGTCTTTATGTTAATTGCTTAATAACATCTGTTAATTTAACGCAGCCTGCTTCATTTATTTATGTTTTCTACAACGCATAGTTTTTTTTCTTTTGACCCTGTATTAGCATAGAAATTAAGCTTTTAAGCTAAAGAGCTTATTCAATGTAATCATGTGCTGTTTCTTCAAGTTGGATATGCTTTATAAGAGAGAAATAACTTTCCGTTTCTGATTCTATGACTGCTATAGCAGTTTTAATGCTTGAAGCATTATCACAGTAACTTGTTCTCGTCATTTTACTCAAGTGGGAAGTTTCTGATGTTTAAGCAAAAATTATGGTCTGTGTTGGTCACTTCTCTTGTTATGTTTCTGGTCCGTGACAATCACAATGCAGCTTGACACTTGAACTAGTAGAGTGATGGATGCAATCCAAGAGTTAGAAATGCTAGCACCATTGCCATGTTTACTTTCGTGTTTCTTAGTTTATGAGGAAGCATATGTCTCGTAATCAATTGGTTGTGATTTCTTCCCTGTAGGCACTGTTGCAGATAATATACGGTATGGACCGCAACTGAGGGGGAAGAAACTTACAGACAATGACGTTCACAAATTGCTTACTTTGGCTGACCTTGATCCCTCATTTTGCAAGAAGAATGGTAGTGAACTATCAGTGGGTCAAGCTCAAAGGGTTGCACTTGCTAGGACTCTAGCTAATGAACCAGAGGTAAGCTTATTTGTTAACTTTGCAATTTGATTCCTTTTGGATTGCTAGAATATAAGCTTTCTGATTTGTGCTACTCTTATAATTGTATTACGTCTGTGAAAGGTTTTGCTACTTGACGAGCCGACGAGTGCATTGGATCCGATATCAACACAAAACATAGAGGATGTGATTGTGAAATTGAAGAAAAGCCAGGGAATGACGATTGTGATGGTCTCTCATAGCATCAAACAGATCCAGAGAGTTGCTGATGTAGTTTGCCTTCTTGTAAATGGAGAAGTTGAAGTTCTCAAACCTGACGAACTCTCCGAGGGAAAACATCCCGTGGCACAAAGATTTCTTCAACTCAGCTAATGAGACTTTCTCGTTGTTGTATACTTTCTCATATGTTTGCCTTTTTGTAGCATTTGAAATCTAAGACATATATGATATGAGGAGCCACGACAGTGGCACTGTGAAACTCTGAAATTATAATTGACAAGCATCTAGCAATTTACTCAGATAGAATGATGAAAAATCTTTTAATTAGTAAAATATACAAAATCAATTATTAGACAGTGAAGTAACTGATACAGAATTAGAAGAAGCTGCAAATTTGGTGAACTGCGAAGAGTCGGAAGTATAACCATAACTTGAAGACTGGTTTTGGCCTGCAGTTAAAGAACCAGAAGCACTATAGGAAATAGAAGGATTAGGCAAGGGCGTAAGGTATGTTGGAATAGGCATCTTTGGTGGGAGAATAGGCAGCGGGGCTTCAAAATTAAGCACATGTATTGATTGCCTAATAGAAGGCCTGAGATATTCGTCCGGGTGAGCACACCAGAGGCCAACTATCAGCAACCGTTCCATCTGCTGCTCGTCAAAATGCCTGCAGAGTCTAGAGTCAGCTGCTTCAAGTACCTTCCCTTCTCCATAAAGGTTCCATACCCAGCTGACCATATGCACTTCATCTTCGGTACCCTTGAGATTAATGGGTTTTCTCCCGCAAGCTATCTCCAAAGCAACTACCCCAAAACTATATACATCTGATTCTCTGCTAGCTTTCCCTGCCGTGGCACATTCAGGAGCCATATATCCCATAGTCCCGGCCAAAACTGTTGTTCGTGATCCTTTCCCATGATCTACAAGCCTTGCTAATCCGAAATCCCCGAGTTTAGCATTGAAGTCGGTATCCAGCATGATGTTGCTGGACTTTATGTCTCTGTGCACCACGCATTGCTCCCATTCTTCGTGTAAATAAAGCAATCCCGAGGCCAATCCTTGAGCGATTTTGTACCTCACCTTCCATGTCAACAAGCTGTTTTCTCTGAAAAGATGATAATCTAAGCTTCCATTAGGGAGGAACTCATAAACAAGTAACAGTTCCTTTCTTTCATGACACCAACCTAGGAGTTGAACCAGGTTCCGGTGCCTCAGCCTGCTAATGATCTTCACTTCTGCTGCATACTCCTTAACCCCTTGATTAGACCCTCTTGATACTCTCTTAACCGCAACATACAAATTCATGTTTCTCAAAAACCCTTTATAAACTCCACCGAATCCTCCTTGTCCTAACTTCTTTTCATCCTTAAAATTATCAGTAGCTCGAGCCAATTCGCGGTACGAAAATTTCTTAGCTCCTGTTCCGTTTTCAAATTCATCATCCAGGACATGAACACCTTCTTCATCCTCTGCATATCTCTTCCACAACACAATAACAAAACCAACTATAACAATTCCACCAGCTAAACCCCCACCAACACCCAACCAAACTGCAAGTGCTGTCTTGTTTTTGCTTTTCGCCATTTTAATTATTGCATTCTCATCAGCTAAGGTCGTACTGAAATCCCAAGACAAAACACTGTGCAAGGCAGTATCATTTCCTGTTGCTCCTGTAAACCCAAAAATAACCTTTTCTGGCAGATATTTCCTGAGATCAATTACGTGACTAAGCGACTGCAACTGCGGAGCACCGTTTAGAAAACCAGTGACCACAACTGTAAGATTATGTGTATTAGAATCATAAGTAATCCAAGCATCATTGATTTTTCCATTCCGAATATCAGCCAACCAACTAATATTTGCCGCAGATTGCAGAGAGTTTATGTCAATACCGACATGTTCACGAGATCCAGGCGGATCAAAAGGACTCTGAAAGATATCGAATTCGACTGCAACAAAGTGATTATCAGAGGTGTTTGTTTGCTGCCAATCATTTGTAAGGCCTAAAGTACTGCCTCTTAACATATTCGGAGGCGGCTTAGAGCCTTCAGGTTCAAGAAAAAAGGTCAATCCATCACCGTACGTGCCAGCACCCTTAGAATATATCATAAAAGAGAAGTGAGTTTGAAAATCTGTGAGATTGCCTATAGTTCTGTTCCAAAGATATAAAGATTCATTATATGTAGCTCTACCGATACTGGAAACTGACTGGTTTGTAAGCTGAAGAGATCGAGCTGCGAGTATGGCTGCTCCTTCGTAGTTAATGGGGTCACCAACATCGAATCTGCTGAAATTGAAAGATAATGCAGAGGTTCTTGGAGAGATTATGACCATCGTGATCATGAAAAATTGAAGAAAAAAGAAAATTGAAGTTGTTGAGTTGCAGAGAGTTGTCATGGTTGGAAAATAGGTGATGATCCTTGTTTGCTTCTCAAGAAAATTATGAAGTGAATGGTTTAGGATGAATTGCTATCACTGGGTTCTCAAGAAAATATTAAGTTCCCGTGATGATCAAGAGGACATTATTTTATTTAACGTTAGTTGAGGAGAGCTGTCAACTTGATGGTTTTAACTTCGGCGGCATTGTATTATTATATTCTAGGAATTGGCAAATTGGCAAGTGGATTCGAATCGTAGCCAATTGATTTTATAATTCTAAGTGGATTGTATGCCTTTCTAGTAATAAAAAAATAAATAAAAAAATTGAATCGAATATACGTTGATATAGCAGAGAAATTTCCTAATATTTTTCTTGGTTGCTACTGGTGGGGACTGGGAACGTGTGTTCCGACAATATTACTATTATTGGTATTATCCTTTTAACACTATCGATAAAGAAATTTGATGCTACATTCAAATAACTGAATTCTTTGTATATTATATTTAATTTTATAAAATTTTCTAATTATGAACTCAAGAATTCAAAAAACTTCGTTGTAAAATATTTTTTTTCTCTATCTGCTTAATTTTTAATTTCTTTATATATAAATGGACTGACTTTTTTTAATTACTCGTCCAAATTGGAGTTGTATTATTTTGAATAGTTGAATATCGCATAAAAATTTTCGTCCCCGGTGGAGAATCGTTCCGAAGGGGACAGAAATTTCTGAAATTTTTCCCATTGAGACGGAGATAGGGAAAAATATTATCTGACTTAGAATATGGGACGGGAATAGAAATTGTGATCTCCGGCCCGAAATTTTTCTGCTACCAAAATTTAGTAATTAAATTTAATTATATTTATATAATTTAATTTGAAATTATATTTAATTTTAGTTTTATCAATTTTTAAAATTTATATTAATTTGATTTGTAATTTAATTTATATTTTTTAATTATTAAATGTTAGATTTCAATTACAATTAATTGTTAAATATTATATTTTATTTATTATTATATTTTTTTAAAAAAATAAAATATTTTTTATGCGAAGAAGGGAATCCCGACAGAAAATTTTTCTCCCAAAATATGTATGATTTTTTCCATTTCTTTTAAAACCTTCAATATGCTGTATGTGGGTGCAAAATAAGAATAAACATAGCTGGTTAGATGTGTTTAGTTAGAACTTTTGTCAGTGCAGCAATCAGTTTGCTATTTTTTTTTTTTTGTTATTTGTTGTTAATTTTATATTTTATTATTTCTCATATATAATTTATTTATTAGGTGGTACATGGAGAAATTGAAGATCGAATATGGTAGAATTTCTCTTTGACAAATTAAATTTGCTTTTGGATAATTATTTTTGTTAGTGGTTAATTATTATGTAATATAATTTTGAATAATTTTTAAATTATTTGTTTATTGTAATTTTTAAATATTTTATATTGGTGAACAATGATTTTTTTATTTTATTATTTATTTAAATTTTAATTTAATTTTTGTTATGTAAATTGAAATAGAAAAAATATTTTTTAATTAATAAAATATTAATTCGGAAATTATTCAGATGGACCCCGAACTTTTACGAATTATTCGGATAAGGATCTGAATTATTTATAAAATAGGTGCAGATTGAGATTTTTAATGTATTTCATCATATTGCAAATTGTTCGGATTAATCCTAACCCGCTCAACGTACACCCCTAACAACGATAAAAAGAGATGTTGTTTGTTGACCAAAGGGAATTCAAGTTGGGAAACTCTTGCCTTAGTGAAATCCTAATCCCAATAAAGCCATCCTTTTTATGAAGATGCAGCCAAATACCGCGTCTTCAAAATGCTGACCAGCATCTTTAGTGATCTTTAATCGCCTGTACGTGGGTCCGCAGTCTTACAATAATGCAACAATTGATTGTGAAATTGAAGAAACGCCAGGGAATGACGATTGTGATGGTCTCTCATAGCATCAAACAGATCCAGAGAGTTGCTGATGTAGTTCGCCTTCTTGTAAATGGAGAAGTTGTTGAAGTTCTCAAACCTGACGAACTCTCCGAGGGAAAAATTCCATGGCACAAAGATTTCTTCAACACAGCTAATGAGACTTTCTCGTTGTTGTATACTCTCATATGTTTGCCTTTTTGTAGCATTTGAAATATAAGACATATATGATATGAGGAGCCACGTCGGTGGCACTGTGGAACTCTGAAATTATAATTGATAAGCATCTAGCAATTTACTCAAAGATAGAATGATGATGAATCTTTCAATTAGTAAAATATACAAAATCAATTATTAGACAGTGAAGTAACTGATACAGAATTAGAAGAAGCTGCAAATTTGGTGAACTGCGAAGAGTCAGAAGTATAACCACAACTAGAAGACTGGTTTTGGCCTGCAGTTAAAGAACCAGAAGCACTATAGGAAATAGAAGGATTAGGGAAGGGCGTAAGGTATGTTGGAATTGGCATCTTTGGTGGGAGAATAGGCAGTGGGGCTTCAAAATTAAGCACATGTATTGATTGCCTAATAGAAGGCCTGAGATATTCGTCCGGGTGAGCACACCAGAGGCCAACTATCAGCAACCGTTCCATCTGCTGCTCGTCAAAATGCCTGCAGAGTCTAGAGTCAGCTGCTTCAAGTACCTTCCCTTCTCCATTAATAAAATTATTTTGTTATGATAAAGGCGGTAAAAGGACAAAATTATTATTTCTCAAAACGCGGCGCTTCCCTTGTCTTTTTAATTTTATGTTTATATTTTTAAATGACAGTTGTATCCTCGTTCGAAAATTCACCCAATATAGTCCAAAAAGGGTTGTTTTGGTAGCGGAACAGCTAGCTTTATGGTAGAGGTCGGTCTTAATTATTATCAGCAATTTTTTTTTTTTACTCTTCTCATTTATTTGACCTAATCAAGTTTCCAAATTCTCCATTCCTTTCTTTACCAACTTTATATAAAAACTCGGCCAAATACATAATTCATTATAGAGTTCAAAACGAATGCCGATTCAACAAGGTTGATGATAATATTTTCTTTCTTTTTCCCTTTTCATTAAATATTATAAAATATTTGTCAAGTCTGATCTATTAAATATGTTAATTAAAATAGTAATCAGATATTTAAGCATTTTAATTAAGATAATTTTTAGATGAATGTGGAATAATTAAGAGAAAATTAAAAAGGAAGAGGTGGGTGGTGGGGTGATTTTTCATTTGCATCTAAAGGGTAATACATGATAGGCAAAGAAAGTGTAAATCCGTAGAGAACCTATCGTAAACCTACATATTATTATTATATATAGCATTCATAATTAAAAAGTTTGAAAATAATAATGGAGAATCTACGCACAGTGGAAGTTAGATGAAGGCACTTATTTATTTAAGATTTTCTTTTTTGTTGCCTTTATTATTGTTCTTTTTCTGACTTTGAACGTCAATGGAGGAAACCTTATAAAACTGCAAGAAAATAAATATGGTTGCTTGCGTTTTTTTAATTCTTTCACAATAAACTCATACAGGAAGATATTTCTACTTATGCAATTGGAGGACTCGTGTCGTGTTTGCTTTGCAATTAGTTATATATTAGCCATGTCAAATATATATTCTAAATTTACAAAATTTAATTAATTTCAACCAAGAAAAAACGAAAATTAAATTTCCCATCTTTGCTGAATTTCATATTCAATAAAAATATTATTTCTATTTATAATAAAAGATCCCTAAATTTCAACATTTAAAAACGTTAAAATATTTACAATAAATAAAAACAAAATGAAATAAAGTGCATGCACACGACCATGTTTGATCAAGAGTACGTTTTTTATTTTAAGTCGAATTTTATTAATGGGAAAATTTGCCTCACCGATTATAAACTCCACCGAATCCTCCTTGTCCTAACTTCTTTTCATCCTTAAAAAATTATCAGTAACTCGAGCCAATTCGCGGTACGAAAATTTCTTGGCTCCTGTTCAGTTTTCAAATTCATCATCCAGGACATGAACACCTTCTTTATCCTCTGCATATCTCTTCCACAACACAATAACAAAACCAACTATAACAATTCCACCAGCTAAACCCCCACCAACACCCAACCCCACTGCAAGTGCTGTCTTTTTTTTGCTTTTCACCATTTTAATTATTGCATTCTCATCAGCTAAGGTCGTACTGAAATCCCAAGACAAAACACTGTGCAAGGCAGTATCATTTCCTGTTGCTCCTGTAAACCCAAAAATAACCTTTTCTGGCAGATATTTCCTGAGATCAATTACGTGACTAAGTGACTGCAACTGCAGAGCACCGTTTAGAAAACCAGTGACCACAACAGTAAGATTATGTGTATTAGAATCATAAGTAATCCAAGCATCATTGATTTTTCCCCCCGGAATATCAGTCATCCAACTAATGTTTGCCACAGATTGCAGAGAGTTTATGTCAATACCGACATGTTCATGAGATCCAGGCGGATCAAAAGGACTCTCAAAGATATCGAATTCGACTGCAACAAAGTGATTATCAGAGGTGTTTGTTTGCTGCCAATCATTTGTAAGGCCTAAAGTACTGCCTCTAGACATATTCGGAGGCGGCTTAGAGCCTTCAGGTTCAAGAAAAAAGGTCAATCCATCACCGTAATTGGCATCACCCTGAGAATCGATCATAAAAGAGAAGTGAGTTTCAAAGTCTGTGAGATTACCTGTAGTTCTGTTCCAAAGATATAAAGATTCATTATATGTAGCTCTACCGATACTGGAAACTGACTGGTTTGTAAGCTGAAGAGATCGAGCTGCGAGTGTGGCAGCTCCTTCGCAGTTAATGGGGTCACCAACATCGAATCTGCTGAAATTGAAAGACAATGCAGTGGTTCTTGGAGAGATTATGACCATCATGATCATGAAAAATTGAAGAAAAAAGAAAATTGAAGTTGTCGAGTTGCAGAGAGTTGTCATGGTTGGAAAATAGGTGATGATCCTTGTTTGGTTCTCAAGAAAATTACGAAGTGAATGGTTTAGGATGAATTGCTATTATTGGGTTCTCAAGAAAATATTAAGTTCCCTTGATGATCAAGAGGGACATTATTTTATTTAACGTTAGTTGAGGAGAGCTGTCAACTTGATGGTTTTAACTTTGGCGGCATTGTATTATTATATTCTAGAAATTGGCAAGTGGATTCGAATCGTAGCCAATTGATTTTATAATTCTAAGTGGATTTTATGCCTTTCTAATAATAAAAAAAATAAAAAAATTGAATCGAATAAACGTTGATATAGCAGAGAAATTTCCTAATATTTTTCTTGGTTGCTACTGGTGGGAACTGGGAACGTGTGTTCTGACGATATTACTATTATTGGTATTATCCTTTTAACACTATCGATAAAGAAATTTGATGCTACATTCAAATAACTGAATTCTTTGTATATTATATTTAATTTTATAAAATTTTCTAATTATGAACTCAAGAATTCAAAAAACTTCGTTGTAAAATATTTTTTTTCTCTATCTGCTTAATTTTTAATTTCTTTATATATAAATGGACTGACTTTTTTTAATTACTCGTCCAAATTGGAGTTGTATTATTTTGAATAGTTGAATATCGCATAAAAACATGTTTGTTAGAATTTCAAATTGACTTCTCACTTCTATGGAAGATGGACTTTTCAATGATTATCAATGTTATTAAAATAAGATCGAATCGGTTTAATAATGAACCAAAAGCTAATTCAATTGGTTTGATGACTAAAAATTGGATTGGCAAAAAACTGTGAAAAACCTATATGAATCGGATAAAAATCGTAGAAACCGGTGAAAATCGAATAAAATCGGGTATAACCAGAGAAAACTGGTTTAAACCAAAAAAATTATTTTTTGTCAAAAATATCTGTATAACATTATTTTTTGCTCTAAAAAAATATAATATAAATATAAATATAAAATAATTAAAATTGAGGCAATTTTAATAAATTTCTTATGAATAAAATAAAAATTATAATTTTGCTATTTTGATTAATAACAGAAGTTACTGCTTGTATTATAGTTTTACTAAGAAATACATTAGCAGCACATAAGCGATGGAAACTTATTACACAGACAAATCAAGAACAATGATAACAACGATTTCTGACAAAAGCTGTTGTTCTGCAAGTAAAATATAATAAAGCGTTAACAGTTGCATCCACAAAAGCAAAGTACACAAAGCTCCAACTTGTTTCGGTGGCCAAAATTAGATAAGGAATAAGTAATCCGGCTACGAATCCCACCCCAATCGCAAGATAAAAGAAGTTATTGTTGACAGACTGATCATTGCCTGTATCGTCTCCAAGAGGTGGATTATAATTGTTACAAGATTAGCTGTAAATTAGCTAGAAGATTTTGTTTTTTTTTATTTTCTTTTCTTGTACAGAATAGAAAGTTTTCTAGTTAGGATTTCTACACTTGTATAAGTTCTATATTCTTCTTTCATTTAAATATAAAGAAAATCATTCTCCAATCTCTTGTTTTACATGGTATCAGAGCTTTTTAGGCTTGATTTGGGGTATTTCCTGGTATCTTTTGAGTTGGGTAACTTATTCCAACTTTTGGGTTAAAGTTAGGATTACTGTTTGGGTTGGGTATCCATTTTTGGTGACCATTTTGTCTCACTACCGGCGACAGAAGAAGCGCAAGGAGATTTTCGGCCATTCCCCAAAATTCGGTATTCTTCTGACCGGCGAGTGGACCTCACGCACCGCCACAAGCTCACTTTCCTTCTCTCACGCGCCGGCATGTGGAGGCGCGTGACCTGACCTCCGGCCTTCCGATTTTTTCTCCAGCGTCGCCTGAAGATTTTCGATCAGATTCTGGTACTGTCTTGGCTTGATTCTCTCTTCTACTGGTACTTTTGTCTCCCATAAGGTGTTGTCCTTCTCTGTATGTGTTATTCAATCTGTTAAGAATCTTGTTGGCTGTTTGGATTGTGTTTTTGGCTTGGTGTTCTAAGTTTTTTATTGGCTGCTTTGATTGTTTTTATTCTGTGTGGGTATTATGGCTGATAACAAAGGAAGAGTGAGGGAAACTGTTAGTAAAATTATCCCTTTATCTAAGATTACAGAAGAAAAGTTAGATGGATCCAATTATCTTGATTGAAGTAGAACAATTAGAATCTATCTTCATAGTATAGATAAAGATGATCATTTAACTGATGACCCTCCTACTGATAAAATTGAAAAGCAGATTTGGATGAGAGATGATTCTCGGTTACTTTTACAAATTCAAAACTCAATTGAAAGAAATGTGCTTGGCTTAATTTCTCATTGTGAACATGTAAAAGAGTTAATGGATTATTTGACTTTTTTATATTCTGAAAAAAGAAATGAGTCTCATATTTATGATGTTTGTAAAGCCTTTTATCATGCTGAGAAGGAAGCAAAATCACTCACTACTTACTTTATGGAGTTTAAGAAAATTTATGAAGAATTGAACATGCTTCTACCTTTTAGTATGGATATTAGAGAGCGACAGGCTCACAAAAAAAATGCTAGTAATGAGTTTTCTAGCTGGTTTACCATCTAAATATGAGACAGCCAAATTTCAGATTCTTTCTGGCTTTGAAATTCCTACTCTTGAAGATGTGTTTAGTAGGTTATTGCGTGCTGATAATGCCTCATCTAGTCAGCTCAATAGTGCTTTTGTTGTCAGAGAAAGTGGAGGTGATAATGGTAAAAGGAATCTGTCGAAGGGGGCAAATAGATATAATGATAATCGAAATACTGACGTTATTTTCTATTATTGTAAAGAACCGGGTTATACAAAGCGCTACTGCAAGAAATTACAGAATCGCAATCAGAGGTCACAAGTTGCTAATGTTGTGGCTTCTGGTTCATCATCTGAGCATAATGTCACTATATCTGTCGAAGAGTATGCCAAGTACCAAGAATTGTTAAAGGGATCTTCAACTTCTGTTACTATTGAAGCAGGTAACGCATGTCTTATCTCCTCTAGCAATAATTGGGTCATTGATTCTGGTGCCACAAATCATATGATAGGTAATTATGATACTTTTTTTGATTTTCGATCCCATAAAACCCCTTTGCCTGTTACTATTGCTGATGGGATATCATACAACATTGTAGGGTCTGGCATTGTTAAACCTACTCCTTCTATTACTTTACCCTCTGTTCTAAATCTGCCTAACCTAGCTTTTAATTTGATATCTATGAGTAAACTTATCAAAGAACTCAATTGTTGTGTCTCATTTTTTCCTGATCATTATCTTTTTCAGGATCTTATGACGAAGCAGATTTTTGGTAAGGGACATGTATCTGTGGTCTATACATTCTGGATTCTTAGGTACCATGACTTGTTGCTTGTTCCAGTGTGGTGTCTCTTTTTAAAGCACATTGTCGATTGGGGCATCCTTCTCTACCTATGTTAAAGAAGTTATATCCATAGTTTTATGATGTATCTTCTTTGGATTGTGAGTCTTGTCATTTTGCTAAACATCATCGTAGCTCGTCTGGTCCTAAAATTAATAAACGAGCTGAGTTTTCTTTTCAACTTGTTCATTCGGATGTTTGGGGTCCTTGTCCTGTTATGTCCAAAATTGGATACAGATATTTTGTTACTTTTGTGGATGATTTTTCCCGTGTGACTTGGATTTATTTTATGAAGAATCGTTCTGAAGTTCTGCCTTTTGTGCTGAAGTTAAAACCCAATTTAATGCTTCTGTGAATATCTTGCAAAGTGATAATGCTAAGGAATATATGTCAGACTCTTTTCAACGGTATATGTCTGAACAGGGTATTATTCACCAGTCTTCTTATGTTGATACTCCTTCTCAAAATGGAGTTGCTGAAAGAAAGAACAGACATTTACTTAAGACAGCTAGAGCTTTATTGTTTCAAATGAATGTTCCTAAGTGTTTTTGGGTTGATGCTATTTCTACAGCTTGTTTTCTGATCAATCGGATGCCCTCTACGGTGTTAAATTGTGATGTCCCTTATAATGTGTTGTTTCCAAATAAAATACTGTTTCCAGTGGAACCCCAAATTTTTGGCAGTACTTGTTATGTTCAAGATGTTCGTCCTCATGTTACCAAACTTAATCCTAAGGCATTGAAGTGTGTGTTCTTGGGATTCTCGCGTCTTTAAAAGGGATATAGATGTTACTCTCCTAATCTGAAGTGACATTTGGTTTCCGCTGATATGATATTCTCAGAAGATAAACCTTTCTTTTCATCTCCATCCAATCTTCCAAGTCAGGGGGAGGAAGATGAGTGGCTCATTTATAAGGTGACATCTTTTCGAGAATCAGCTGATGTGTCTACTGCATCTTCTTGTACTGAGCAGCTAGCAAGTGATGATCCTTCAACATCAACAAGACCACAGATTTTTCAGGTCTACTCTAGATGAAGAGACACTAATGATACATGTCTCGCACCAGCACCTTCGTCATCTGATCCTGCTCCTACTAATCCCGATCTTTCCATTGCTCTTCGTAAAGGTACACGTAATTGTAAATTCACTTATTCCATTGTTAATTTTGTTTCCTATGATCACCTGTCTCCCTCGACATATTCTTTAATTGCATCTTTAGATTCTATATCTATCCCTAAGACAGTCAAAGATGCTTTGAGTTATCCTGGATGGTATGATGCTATGATTGAGGAGATGAATGCCTTGGATTCAAATCATACTTGGGAGTTGGTGCATTTACCAGAGGGAAAGAAAGCTGTGGATTGCAAATGGGTTTTT
Source organism: Excoecaria agallocha (assembly GCA_037975025.1). NCBI lineage: Eukaryota > Viridiplantae > Streptophyta > Magnoliopsida > Malpighiales > Euphorbiaceae > Excoecaria > Excoecaria agallocha. The sequence goes on from JBBPFJ010000046.1 coordinate 76,769, forward strand.
ACAGTCAAAGTTAATCCAGATGGTTCTGTGGCTCGGTTAAAAGCTCGACTTGTTGCTAAAGGATATGCACAGACTTATGGGGTGGATTATTCTGATACTTTCTCTCCAGTTTCCAAATTGAGTTCTATTCGTCTTTTCATTTCTTTGGCAGCTTCTCATCATTGGCCCTTGCATCAACTTGATATCAAAAATGCCTTCCTTCATGGCAATCTTCAGAAAGAAGTCTATATGGTGCAACCACCTAGTTTTGTTGCTCAGGAGGAGTATGGAAAAGTTTGTTGTCTGAAGAAGTCTTTGCATGGATTGAAGCAGAGTCCTCGTGCCTGGTTTGGTAAATTCAGTGAAGTTGTCCAAGAGTTTGGGCTAAAGAAGAGTCAGTACGATCACTCTGTTTTTTATAGATAATCCGAAAATGGCATTATTCTTCTTGTGGTTTATGTTGATGATATTGTGATTACAAGGAGTGATTCTGCAGGTATCTTTTCACTTAATTCTTTCTTGCGTGGTAGATTTCATACTAAAGACTTGGATCAGTTGAAATATTTCTTGGGAGTGAAAGTGACGAGAAGTAAGAAAGGAATTCTTCTATCCCAAAGAAAATATGTTCTTGACTTGCTTGCGGAGACTTAAAAGTTAGAAGCTAAGCCATGCAATACTCCTATGGTTCCTAATATACAACTTACAAAAGATGATGGCGATCCTTTTGCTGATCCAGAAAGATACCGAAGGTTAGTTGGAAAATTGAATTATCTCACTGTAACTCGTCCAGATATTGCATTTGCAGTAAGCATTGTCAGTCAATTTATGGCTGCTCCCACGATTAAACATTGGAAAGCTCTAGAGCATATCTTATGTTATTTAAAAGGGGCTCCTGAACTGGGTATACTGTACAGTGATCATGGGTATGCTCATATTGAGTGCTTTACATATGCTGATTGGGTAGGTTCTAAGATTGATAGGAGATCAACAACAGGCTATTGTATATTTGTTGGAGGAAATTTAGTGTCCTGGCGAAGTAAGAAGCAAACTGTAGTATCCAAATCTACTACAGAATCCAAATACAGAGCTATGTCACAGTCTGTATGTGAAATTTTGTGGATCCATCATTTGCTTGATGAAATTGGTATGAATCCCTCGTCTCCAGCGAAATTTTGGTGTGATAATCAATTTGCTCTTCATATTGCTTCTAATTCAGTGTATCATAAATGGACCAAGCATATTGAAGTTGATTGTCACTTTATTTGTGAGAAGATTCAAGATAACGTTATCTCAACAGGATATGTGAAGACAGGAGAACAGTTGGGCGATTTATTTACAAAAGCCTTAAATGGCTCTCGAGTTGATTATTTGTGTAACAAGCTGGACATGATTAATATCTATGCTCCAGCTTGAAGGGGAGTGTTACAAGATTAGCTGTAAATTAGCTACAAGATTAGCTGTAAATTAGCTATAATATTTTGTTTCCTTTTATTTTCTTTCCTTGTACAGAATAGGAAGTTTCCTAGTTAGGGTTTCTACACTTGTATAAATTTTATATTTTTCCTTCATTTGAATATACAGAAAATCATTCTCCAATCTCTTGTTTTACAATAATCAAAACAATTGACATCAAGAGGAGCACCACAAAGTTCAGGGTTTCCAATAAAAGAGGACGCATCAAAAGTTGCCATTTGCCCTCCATTAGGGATTAAACCTGACAAATTATTGTATGATAGTTCAAGTACTCCAAAAATGACCTTGAAACCATGCTCTCAGGGATTTTTCCTAAAAATATATTGCTTGATACATCAAGAGATTCCAATTGATGCAATTCTGAAATGTTCTCTGAAAGTTGACCTCTTAAGTTATTCCTTGACAAGTTCAAAACAATCAATCCTGCCAATTTTGTTACTGCAGGTGGAAGCTCACCACGCAAACAGTTTCCTGAAAAGTCTATGCACGTCAAGAAGAAAATATTCTTGGTGAACTTGAAAGAATTTCCTTTTATATAAACAACTATATTTTCTTCATAATAACGACCTCGCGAGTAATCTAGATCCTGATAGTTGCTTTGCTTTTGAGTCGTGGCTTTGAGGTTATTCAGGTTAGCAAGAATGGTTCCTGTCAAATTATTTTCTGCCAAGTCCAGGACTCGCAAAGAAGTCAAATTCACTAGTTCATCAGGAATTTCTCCTGAAAATGCATTTGACCTCAAGCTAAGGATTCTAAGATTTGGAAAAGCATTTGCAATCCATTTGGGTACCTTACCAGTCAATCTATTGTATCCAAGGTCTAAAGTTTCCAAGTGCACCAAACCTTTGATTGCTGATGGGAGTTTTCCCGAGATCATATTGTTCCTTAGATGCATTGACTGAAGGTCCGTTAGTTGACCCAAATAATTTGGAATTGTCCCTGATAAATTGTTGTTTTGAAGGTCCAGGACTGCAAGATAAAGGCAATTTCCTATGCTGTTAGGAATCCTTCCTGTTAAATTATTCCACGAAAGATTAATGACCTGTACTACAGTCATTTCTCCAATAGATGTTGGGATTTCACCAATGATTTGGTTGTTGGCAAGAGAAAGGGAAGCTAATAAATGACACAACGCCCAAATTTGTTGGGATAGGACCCCAAAGTTTATTATTAGCAAGATTTAGCAATAGAATTTGGTCATTGGGAAGAGGAATGGGTCCTTCAAGGTCATTGAAACTCAAATCTACAAATGAATTAAAAGATATATTTATTGTGCTTGGTAGCCTTCCATTTAATTGGTTACCAAAAAAATTTAACGAATAAAGATTGCCAGAAATATCCCAAAACCAACCTGGTATGGAGCTTGATATGTTAGCATTCGATAAATCTAGATCAACAATTTGTCTTTGAGGTTTAAGCCACCCTGGGAATGAAGGAGATCTTGGAACGCCCAACACGCCCTATGAGTTTTTTTCAAAGTGCTATATATAACAACGCAATTCTGCCCCGAAAGCTGAACCACGAATTAGTCTAATAAAGCTTCCGCTTGGGCGAGGAACTCAGCTTGAGGTTCCATACCTAAGGGGAGGTGAAGTAGAGGGAGAGGCAGCCCTCGTTCTCTGTACCTTGTTCTCCATCCCTTACTATGTGCGGGGGTTATGTAGTTAGCATTTTTCTTTTATATTATGTAGTTAGTATTTAGGATCCAACTGGCATGAACACATCTTGAGGTACTTAATTTGAAATGGAGGTACCCAATTAGAACTAACACTGAAAATGAAAGAGTTTAAAGACAAACTTAAGACCTTCAGTTTCTTTAGCGTTGCAAAATGGGATTCAAAAACGAGGCCTGTAAGGCGATTGGAAGAAACATCGAGGACTGACAATTGAGAAAGATTTCCCAAACTATTAGGAAGGGTTCCTGTCAAATGATTGGAAGAAACATCCAGGATCGACAACATAGGCATTTCTCCTAAATTATCTGGAAGAGTTCCATTTAGTTGGTTGTCTTCCAGTTCGAGAACGGTTAAATGTTTAAATGCCCTAATTGTAGCAGGAACCAAACCATGGAATTTGTTGGAAACCAAGCGTAGCTGGACAAGATTTTGAAGCTGGCCCAACCAGTTTGGCAAGCTACCAGTAAACTGATTCATGCTCAACACTAAGTTCTGCAAATTAGATAACGGGCCATTGCAAGTGTTATTATTCTTTGGTCCTTCAAGATCTTCTGGTAAATTTTCTGTCAGATTATTTATTGATAAATCAATATATTTAAGATTGCAAAGTTTACCAAGCGAGCTCGAAAATGCACCTTTAATGTCATTATCAATCAAATCAAGATGAGTAAGAAATGTCATGTTACCAATGGAAGTAAGTAACGTACCGTACAAAAAATTGTAACCCAACCCAATAACTTCCACCTTCCTCCAGCTATTGAGTAGTATGGTCGTCTTGGTATTGAGAAGATTACCAGTAAGATCCAAGAACCGAAGATTTGGCAGCTTTGTGAAGCCAATTGGAATGCTTCCTGACATGACATTAAAGCTGAGATTAACGAATACAAGGCTACTGATGTTTGCATGCCATCTTGGAAATGATCTGAAGCTGTTATAACTAAGGTCTATGTCAGAAAGTGAAGTAAGATTGTCAAGGCTAAGAAACATGGTGGGGTGTTGCAGCTCACAAGCAGATAGATGGACGTGACTTAATTAAATGGGGAAGCATGTTAAGAGCACCAACCAATTCTGATCCCGTCAGTGATAGGTCAATGCCGTTCAATGATAAGAGTTTCAGGGAGGTGAGACCAGTCACCCATTTAACATCACCAACGACTAAAGGGAATCTCGAAGCACCAGAGGAGATATCAAGATAATGCAAAGTAGAAATATTTTCAAGAGTTTGAGGAACTTTGCCACTAAACCCTGCATACGCCAAGTCCAGATATTGCAATTTCGCAAAAGATTGAAAGAATGTTGGAATTCTATAGCCCGTGAACGCATTAAAACTCAAGTCTAGATATTCCAGAGTCTTGATTCTTGCTCCCCACCCAATCCATAATGTTCAGGAAGTTGCTCATTGTTGTGGATATCAATGATAATTACAGCTCCTGTTCTATTGTTGCAGCTAATTCCCCACCATTGACAACAATTGCTTACTTTCTATGATGCAATGAGGTTCCTTGGATCATCAAGTCCATTTCTGAATTCAGTAAGAGCTTCTCCGTGAGATGCTTTACAATTCACAACACGCGAATGGCCTTCACAAGCAAGCCATCCTATTGCTAGACTGATGAGAGTAAACACTAGTCGATGAATCAATAAAGTTCTCATCATGTATGCAGTCAGTTTGCTTTAAGCCATTGTAAGGATTGTTTATAATAATATATACTATATCCATTTACAGGCAACACAAGAGAGAGCATGCATTGACATAACCATTAAACACTTGTCAGGTTACTTAATTTTTATCATTTTGCAGCAAACGTGTTATGTCTACATGGGATTCATCGATTGATTGAGCTGGCAAATTATGAATTTTTCATCTTTCCTTCTTCGTTCTTTTATTATTATTTTTTTTATATATAACCTCTTCGTTTCACTAACAAAGATTTTTTTAATTGTTATTTCAAAATTTAGTCAAATAATTTTTATGGTTAAATCTGTAATCACAAATAAAGAATTAAATTTTGATTCAGAAAATTGGATTGAATTGAATCGAAATCAATACTTGCATCTTTTTGGTTGGCAAAAGTACAATACAACATGAAAATTTACGAGAAAAAATATACAAGGTTTAGATGTTCTTTCTACCATATAACAGGGTGAATAATTGATTTAAAGAATCTAAAAATTGTAAATGTTGACCAGAACTAGAAATTTCTCATCCTGTGCTAAAATCAGATCTGTTACTATTACTAAGCTAATAATTTATTTAAAAACACCGATATGAAAAATAATTTGCTGAAGTGGAATCCTAATTTTTAGGAAGTTTTTTTTTGTCATGGAAATAGTGATTTATATTAGTTGCTAGTTTTCAATTGTGTTAGCATATATAAAGGGAATGAAGGTGATGAATTTAATTAAAGAATTTGAAATATAATGAATGAAGAAATCTGCAACTATGGATGATTATTCAGATAAACTGATTATACTGTAAATAAAACATAAATACGTGTAATTGAACTTGTCGATAGCAGAATTATTCAAACAATTTTGATAACCATTGCACATTTATTCATAGGAAAATACTAAATGCAACTATTGCACATCATCATATAGATATGGCAAATTTGAATATTTTAATTTACGTGCATCGATGATGATGTGAAGGATATATTTGAATTTTTATGATGACATATCACTTACGTATTAAATTTATAATTTTTTAATAAAATTTATTTCATTTAAAAATAGATTAATAATTTAATTATTTTTATGTTATAAATTATTTTATTTTACCTTGTTGTTTTTTAGGAGAATTTTTTAAATAATATTTTTTATAAAATATTTCGGTTTTTGGAATTTATCAGAAAATATTTATGGGTTTTGGAATATAATGAATCAAAGGGCCGGAACGAAGATGATGAAAAAATCTGCAACTATCAAACTGATTAGTACTGTAAATAAGATATAAATACATGTAACTGAAATTATAGGTAGAAGAATTATTCGAAAAATTCTCATAACTATACGTGAAAAATTTGATGCAACTATTTATTCAAAGGAAAATACTAAATTTTGATGCAACTATTGCACATCATCGTATAGATATGGCAAATTTGAATATTTTAATTTACGTATATCGATGATGTGAGATATTTAAAAGGATATATTTTAATTGGCAAATTTGAATATTTTAATTTACGTATATCGATGATGTGAGATATTTAAAAGGATATATTTTAATTTTGCTGGCAATCCTTAAAATCAATTAAATAAATAAGAATTCCTTCACGATGTACACTACAAGAAAATTACAATTTAGCAACGAAAAATAGCAATGAAAAATGTCAAATTTTCGTTGCTAATCAAAATAGCAACGGAAACTTTGGTTGCTAATCCGGCGGTTGCTATTTTTAGCAACGGAATAAATTTTCCGTTGCTAATTTTAGCAACGAAAAATGAATTCCTTTGCTAAATTCAACCATGCTTGATTTAGTGACATGGTCAATTTTAGCAACGGAATAAAGGTTTCTGTTGCTAAAATTAGCAACGGAATAAAGATTTCCGTTGCTAAAATTAGCAACGGAGTTCCATTGCTATTAATCCGTTGCTAACAATTATCATAATTTTTTAATATCAACTTGCTTATATAGAACTAACAACAGTCAAAGACCTTGTAATGAAAATGAAGGAAAACAAATACTATAAAGGGCACAACAGCAAATATAAAATAACAACTCAAAATGATGAAAGTTTATTTAATATTGTAACAAAAATTACATTATTGTTTTAACCTTTTACTCTTATCACCATTATCAATGATCTTTTGTTATTACATTAAGTGCAATTATATACACTTCAAAAAGTTAGCATACGGAGGGGCTGCAAAATGCATGCAGAACATAATTAGAACAGCAAAATGAATATATTATATTCTTATAATTGCACATGTCCAAGCACACGAAGCAAATATCATAAATTTTTTTATAAGATAACAGAATTAATTATAGGGAGAATGAATTAGAAGAAACCATAAGAGCTTCTAGGAAGTTGAAAAAAACCTTGTTACAAAATAGAATCATCCTTTAACCATACTGCAACATCAAAAAACCTAGATAACTAGTAAATAACATTACCCAGCCTAACCAACTCTGTCAAAATAATGCAACCAGCAAAAAACCATAAATCATAATATCTATAGGACCAAGAAGAATAGCCAATCAAAGAAACAGCACCCCTGTCAAACTCCAAAATTAAATCACTTAGTTTATACACACCAAACGGATATTATGAACGAATGAAATTGGGTTTAGCTCATATTTCAATCCATAGAATACAGATAATCTAAATATATTTATTAAAGTTATGTAATCAACTTAAATATCCTTATGTAACATCAACAACAACAACAACAAAAATCATGACAATAACCAACCTAGCAGCAACATTGAATCCTACTGAAATCATATAAACACATGCAAGTACTGTCATGTTGCATATAAAATTACATTCACTAAGTAAATAAAAAAATGAGGATGATAGCAATTCATTTTTTTTTGGCCACTCAAAGCATAATAGCAAATACCAGCATACAATTTAAAGAAAACCTAAAGTATTTAGCTATTATAACAGCATAAGCAATATAAATGTTGTCATCAAACAGCAGAGTATAACGACAATGTTAAATAGAAAACCTTGCTGTTTTAGTGTAATTTGGAAAACCAACAAATTACACTAAAACAGCAAGCTATTTTAGTGTAAAATAGAAAATCAACAAATTATACTAAAACAGCAAGCTGTTTTAGTGTAAAATAGAAAATCAATATTAAGGTAATAATTGTTAATGAATTAAATCCCATGATAACAGTTAACATAATGTAAATCTAAAATTAATATCATTTAACTAGCGTAATGACAGTTAAACTAGTTTACAGAAAAAAATTATCGATGACAACTAAAATAAATACAGAAATAAAGACAAAATAGTCTATTAGTTTAATGATTGCCTTTAAATACAGTCTGAAGAGGAAACTGAGCAACAAAGCTCTTGAAAAAGAATGAACGAGAGTATAACTGATAGAGAGCTGGACCCAGATGCAGGTCAAGGTGATCCCAAAGCCCACATATGGAAGGGATTTTTGAGAAGGCCAAAGGAAGAGGCATGGACACAATTCTGTTGCTGATGTGGCAGTAATTAGTTAGAGCGGGAGGAGGGATAATAAGTATAAAAGGGATCGAGTGGCTAGGGAGGAGAGGAGGGGAGATAATTGATTTGCGGTTTCAGCTGTTTGGCTGAAAAGGGGAGAGGGAGTTGTGGCAATTCTCTGCTCTTGGGGGAAGTTAGTCTCATTGTTTGTTTTTGTTATTGTTCTTTTCTTTTCTTATTTCCTTTTCCAGAAGAAACTGAAACTATACTTGTATTGATTCACTGATACATCAATATATTTCTATACATTTTTCCATTCTCGTGTGTTGTTTGATTGCTTGAATATCACAATTGCCATCATTGGTCCGACCTGCCGGATGTCAATGGAGACGAGATACCAAGCTCTCGCTTCTCGAGTAGATAACAATGAGAATCGGATCGAGAAACTATCAGTTTGTCTACAAGAATTAACCAACACTGTAACAAAGATACAACAGAGTGCTCGCGTGATGGAGCAAAAAATCGGTGAGTTCCAGACACTGGTTTTGGGGTGGATGAAGCGGATAGAGAAGCAACTCTCCATGGGAAAGGAGTATAGCTCAAGAGGAGGCACTAACCTAGTTGAGACGGGGGATGCTACTTCTCCAGATTTTTCAGAACCGCAGAACTTAGGAAGATCACCTAATGGGTTGCAAGAAGGAGAAGCGAATGTTCAGATCCGAGCAGATCTGAGTTTTCACAAGCCGGCGACCATGGTGGAAGCCATGAAACCTTCTTGTGTTGTCGAAGCCCATCTGCAAACCGGCCAGCAGGTGAAGGTCTCATCGAAGGAAATGCAGAGCTCGGTGAAGAAGAAGGAGCTGATCTTCACGATGGTCTCCCATATTGAACCTAAAGGGGGTTCTAAGAAAACTGGCCCAACTCAGTTGCAGCCCAATCTTGTTTCTGGGTCCAGTCTAAACAGACATTCAGGCCCTATTACAAACAGCCACCCAACTCGTTATCTCCCATCTTTCACTACTCAACAGGACCACAATTACCACTGGCCGATCAACATTAATCGGAGGGAAAATCAGAGATCCCCGAACCGACAGCTCCCCAAGATAGAGTGGAAGACGAGGCGCCACAAGGGGCTGTGTTTCCAGAGTGGGCTCGCCTACTCACCTCAGCACCGGTTTTCCTCGGCAGATCTGAAGATGCTGTTGCTGGGCGAAGGAGAGGAAACCGAGAATGAAGAAGAATTTGTCGAAGCTGAAGAGGATAATTTCGAAATGCCAACTGATGACGATTTGCTCTCTTTGGAATATATTCCTGAAGGGGGGGGACATCATAGCAGTTTTAAAGGGATTGCAAGTATCCTTGGGTGATGGGAGAAGATATTCTCGAGATTGTGAGACGATAATGAACCAACTATCAGACGACAGGTATGAATTCGATTTTTTTCCCTGACTATGCACTGGTGATAGGAGCAATTGGGTCACTTGACGTCACAGCAAAGATTCCGGATCCTAATTTCTCAATTCCTGTCGATGCAATTATGTGCTTTCTTATGCTATTTAATTTTAAAATTGTGGGGGTACTGTCTGTGTTTGCGGCTGGGATACCTATTTTTTTGAGGCAAGCATATATGGTGGCATTAGGTATATTTGTGGCAGCTTGGTTTACCAAGTTACCAGAGTGGACTACGTGGAGTTTGCTGGGGGCACTAGCAGTGTATGAATTTGTGGCAGTTTTGGCACCTGGTGGGCCACTTAAGCTGCTGGTGGAGTTGGCCCAGAGCCGAGATGAGGAATTTCCAGCACTGGTTTATGAGGCTCGGCCAACAGTTTCACAAGATGGGAATCCTCGGGGCCGGAGTTTGGACCTTCTTGCTGGTAAAGTTTCAGATTCAAGGTCAATGGAGACGGAAATGGTGTCAAATGACAATATGAATCAAAATGGAAGGGAAAATATTGTGAACCTTAGGAATGTGGAAAGTGCAAGAAGTAGAAGTGATTCAGAGAGGTTCTCATTGGTTGGTTTTTCTCGGGAAAGGGGCTTTATTAGTAGTGCATTATCAGAGTATTCAACAGTGGCTGGTAATCGGGAGTCAGAAATTGTTGTGGATGGTGATGCTGTCGTTACATTAAATTTTTGTGCAGATCGCATGGTTAGGTTTGCCAAGGCACTTGAAGACGAGGATTTTGACGAATTTGGTAGAGTTTATATCCCCACATTTTATTCTATTATATATGAGGACTTCTTGAAAGGACCATTTCTATATGTTTTTAGGGAACTGGCGGGTCGGTTTGTCCCTATTGAGGGAATTCTTAGTGTTGCTGGGAGTTTTAGAGGTCCGGTTACTGTACCACAGGGGTTGAATTTCGTTGTAGGAGATGTACTAGGTCCAAGTGGGTTTCTATCTACACTAACTGATGCTTCCAAAACAGAAGTTCATGTCAACAAATTCTACATGAATCTTGAATTAAAGACGGATCCAGGGGTACCAGTAGTGTATGCTGGGCTTGGTGCTTTAATGCTCACAACTTGCATCAGTTATTCGTTTCATTTTCATATATGGGCCTTACAAGATGGAACTTCAGAGACAGTTGGAGGAAAGATAAACCGAGTAAAGACTGTATTTGGCTACAAAATAAATTGCCTATTTGACGACCTTCCTTTGATAGTTGAATCATCATTATTTCCCACAGATTATGCAATGGGTATGGGGTTGCTTAAAACTTCTGATTACGACCCCTCAACCATGAAGAAATTGATGAACCAAAAATCTGTCAGGAATTCTCTTAGAGTTGGCATTCCAAGTTTTGTGTCTGGAAGCAAGACAGTATATCAAGCATTGTTGATGGATTGGAGGAGGAATCTTGAAGCGAACCACTCTGGCGCCTCCATTTTTAGTCTTGAGGACAAGACTGTTTTCCACCGGGTGGCAATGATAGAGAGCTGGACCCAGATGCAGGTCAAGGTGATCCCAAAGCCCACATATGGAAGGGATTTTTGAGAAGGCCAAAGGAAGAGGCATGGACACAATTCTGTTGCTGATGTGGCAGTAATTAGTTAGAGCGGGAGGAGGGATAATAAGTATAAAAGGGATAGAGTGGCTAGGGAGGAGAGGAGGGGAGATAATTGATTTGCGGTTTCAGCTGTTTGGCTGAAAAGGGGAGAGGGAGTTGTGGCAATTCTCTGCTCTTGGGGGACGTTAGTCTCATTGTTTGTTTTTGTTATTGTTCTTTTCTTTTCTTATTTCCTTTTCCAGAAGAAACTGAAACTATACTTGTATTGATGCACTGATACATCAATATATTTCTATACATTTTTCCATTCTCGTGTGTTGTTTGATTGCTTGAATATCACAATTGCCATCAATAACTGAAAAATCTTAATCAGATTTTCCAAACAATTATGAAAGAGTTGGCATAAAATTCAGAATATTCACTAGAAAGATAAATTGTTAAGGTGAGCTTCCAAAACACAGAAATATATTTAAGAAAATTTAGAATATGCAAATGTTATTTTAGTTGAGAAAACTGTTTTAGTGTAAAACAATGTTGACAGTTTTCTCAACTAAAATAACATTTGCATGCCAAAAGTACTGAACTGTAAAACTAAAATAAAAGAGATTTAATACAAGATAAATGGGTAATGGCATTATTCGGGCATAAGAACTGTTTTCTGAAAACCATGGGAAGTAAGAAAGTGGTCTATTTATTTGCACCATAGGGATGGAAAAAAAAAACAAAAAAAAAGAGCAGCAGAGTTGGTAACACCTAGTTGACCGTGTACTAACAATTTTTCTATTGGATAGGTAGCCATCTTAAGAGTTCTCAGGTATTACTGCATAGGTAAGCATAATATCTCCATACATGAATTACTTACCAACAATGCTCCATGGACACGCCATGCTTACATGAATTAATATAGAGATAACAGTTGATATAGAGAAATAAACTTCTAAGCTTACAATGAACCATTCAGTAGAATTGAGAATTCCTGAGACAGAAGAAGCATAATTGAGGCCCTTAAGCACCTCGTCTCCAACTGTTGTTGGAGCCATGTAGGGAGGCGTGAAATGTTTCAACCCAACTTCTTGGCCTGAAAATAGTATCATAAAGCAAAAAAAAATCCGATCATTCGTCGAAAACTAGAAAATGAGAACAATCTAATTACCCATACGAGTTTTGTTATGAATTGATTCGATCATTCTATGATCGAATAGGTTCAAGAAAAACTGATTCAGGCTAGAAAAATTCAACAAATTATAGCATTATAGTACTTGCCTAAGATATCAACAACTGTTCTGCCATTTGTAAAATGCCCTGATGGAAAATCAGAAGTGGGGTACTTGAAATCAATCCCATTAGGAAAATTTGCTTGTGCAGCTGTGTTAATGTAGAAATTGTTTCCGACATCAACCAAAGAATCTCCGAATATAAAAAAAGCAGGAACTTCCTTTGCCTTGCTTATATCGAGCAACATTACAACACCAACAATTACAAGCCTGTCTAATACAAAACCCATTCTCAAAAACTGATTCTGAATCATATAAAAATTAAGTCTTATATAGCTTGAAGAACTAGGTAGGAAATAACAACAAACCTGAGTTAGGATTCATAATGTTTCCTCGTCAGGAATTGAACATAGCAGTGTACATGTGGTCAGTTACGAGTAACATGAGCAATTACACACAAGCAAAAGGTACAAGAAGTTTTTGTAATCGTTTGTGTTTGGCTTTCATGGTTTTGTGTTTTGAGGGAAGAAGGAACTAATGCTTATGCAGCTTCTAGAACTGCATTCACTGAAGAGTGATGCTCCTAATTTATACCAAGTATATTCCTAACCTTAAATTGGTTGATCATCTTGTTGACATTGAAATGAAGATAAGAAAATTTATTTCTTAATAGGAAGAAGGCGAACCTACATTAAGGTAATAATTGTTAATGATTCAAATCCCATAATAACAGTTAACAGAATGTAAATCTAAAATTAATATCATTTAACTAGCATAATGACAGTTAAACTAGTTTACAGAAAAAAAAAATTATTGATGACAACTAAAATAAATACAGAAATAAAGACAAAATAGTCTATTAGTTTGGTTTGATGTTGTGTAATTGACAAAATAGTCTATTAGCAATGTCAAATAGAAAGCCAATATTTTACACTAAAACAGCAGAGCAAACTGTTTTAATGTAAAATAGGAACCAACAAATTACAATAAAACAGCAAGTTGTTTTAGTGTAAAATAAAAAACCAACAAATTACACTAAAACAGCAAGCTGTTTTAGTGTAAAATAGAAAACCAACACATTAATGTAATGTACCTATCCTTAAATCAATTTAATTACTGTAGTTGAGCATTATTTACCCAATTCCCAAAATAATAATTATTCTTGCATGCTTAATCTGAGGGATAATTAAACTTTCAATTAAACTTTCACAACGTATTTGGTGAATTTAAAGCTGAGATTTATATAAACAATATGCCACATAGTACGACTAAATTACCAGCATGTGAATTTAGTACAATACCCTTATTAAAATATTTAAATTAATATGAAACTTAAGATTATACTACTTAAAATAGTTAAAGAACTAGGCTGGACTATTAGTTGTTCCCCACCAGGATTCCTTAATGTATTCTAAAAACACAACCAACCCATAACTACAATATAAATACAATAATTATCCCAATTACAATTGTTAAAATAATGCAGGTCCTGAATCATGGCTTCATCATTCTTAGACTCTCATAAAAAAGTCAGAAATTCATCAATTTGAAACTTTAGGCATCTTAAGTGTAATTTGTATTACTCATTGAAATTATTAGAAGGAAATATATCTATGATCTTCACCCTAAACCTTAATAGGATTAAATATATTAGAAGGAAATGTATTACTCACAAATACTCAATCACATATATCCAACATAATTTAAGTTTTGAAACCATAAATTCTTCCATTTTCAAATCATGTTTATGTGTAAACTACACAACTACACAACCAACTATATACACAACAAAACATGTGACTAAAAAACTAACTAATAAATAAACTGTACAACATCACTGTGAATTATATTGTCTATGTTTTTTTTTTCATTATATTTTTGGAATAAAAGTGGTGAAATTAAATATAAGTGATATTGCAAGAATATCACAGAAACAGCAAGCTGTTTACACTAAAACAGCAAGTTGTTTGTGTACAAACAGCAAGCTGTTAGCAAGAATATCACACAAACAGCAAGCTGTTAGCAACAATATCACACAAACAGCAAATTGTTTGTGTACAAACAGCAAGCTGTTAGCAAAAGTGTCCACTAACAAGTAATTTGATTGCATATATTATAATATCAAAAACAAATTAAATTTACAATACAAAAATAAAAGAGCAGACAGAAAATCTAACCCCATTTTGGCCGAGAGAGAGACTGTGGTTTCGTGGCATTCATCGAACCCTATAGCTGTAATAGGCTTATTATTTCTTCAACTTCTCAAGAGCTAAGCTCTGTTTCGACTCCAAGTAACATTAACGAAATCTCCATGCGAGAACAAGAAACAAGAAACAAAGAACAACTAAATCATAATCCAAAAGTTAACAAAAATAATGAAAGTGAATTAATTTCAGTAATAAAAAAAGGAAAGAAACAAAACAGAGAAAAGGGTACCTCTATTAGAAGGAACCTTAAGATAACTTCTTTCTGATACGCTCAAATGAATTTCATTTCCTTCTGCTCTTCAATAATTTCTCAGGAAACAAACAGACTACAAGTGAGATCAAAGCCAAACAAGTTGTAGAGAATCTGGTAAGTAGAGAGTGAAAAGGTACCTATATTTGTGAAAATTGATGGATTTTGAACCAACGGATCTCTGTGGATTGATTTGAAATTCTCCATAGTCGAGCTCCAAAAAGCATAGAAAATCAAATAGAATGAGGCGAAGAAAAGAATAGAAATAAAAGAAATACGGTTTTTTCCTATATATATTATTTTTTAGCAACGGAATATAATTCGTTGCTATTATAACAACGATTTCAAATTTAGCAACGGAAATTAGATTTCGTTGCTATTTTCGCAACGGAATTTAAATTCCGTTGCTAAATTTCATTCAAAATTTTTTGTACAGCCATATTTAGCAACGAAAATTAGATTCTGTTGCTATTTTAGCAACAAATTTAATTTTCATTGCTAAATTTCATTCCAAAAATTTTTCGGTATTAAATGCAGCTATATTTAGCAACGAAAATTAGATTTCGTTGCTATTTTAGCAACGGAATTTAATTTTCATTGCTAAATTTTATTCCAAAAATTTTTCGCTATTAAATGCCACTATATTTAGCAACAGAAATTAGATTCTGTTGCTATTTTAGCAACGAAATTTAATTTTCATTGCTAAATTTCATTCCAAAAATTTCCTGCTATTAAATGCCGTTATATTTAGCAACGAAAATTAGATTCCGTTGTTATTTTAGCAACGAAAATAAAATTTCGTTGCTAATTTTCGTTGCTATATGTTGGCGCTAAAATCTCCCTCCCTTTTTAGCAACGGAATCCAACCATTTTGTATTCCGTTGCTAAATCCCTAAAACTTCACCCAATGTTAGCAACAGAATTGATTTTCCGTTGCTAATTTAGCAACGAAATTGGTATTCTGTTGCTAATTTAGCAACGGAAGTAATTCCGTTGCTATTTTAATATTTTCTTGTAGTGGTAGTAGATTTTTCTAATTCAAAATAAGTATTAAATTAGTCAAAAAATTTCGGCCTACGTGTTTAATTAACACGCAAGCAATTTTTAAATTAGATAAATTAAATAATATAATACCACCATCACATGTAGAAATTCATGAGGTGATGGTTTAGTGGTGATGCAAGTTAGATTAGGAATGAAATGTCTCATGTTTGACTCCTAGCACCTCCCATGGAGAGGGACAAGAAATCTTAACCTGCAACGACGCCCCGAATCCGGATTTAGTCAGTCTAGTAGGGTTCGGATACTGGATAGTTAATCAAAAAAACCACCACACGTAAACAATTTTTTTTTTCTTTTTTATGTGGTAAATATTTGCTTGCTATATTTTAAGAAATTATTAATTAGCATTATTTGAATTTTTTTCTATATATTAAAATCGCAAAAATATTTCTTTCCAAGTTGCATGTAATAATAATAATAATAATAATAATAATAATCTATTTAGACTAATGCTTTTATTAACCAGCCTAAAACTATAGTGTTTATTGTTTTTAATAGACCAATCAACAAATCAATTTTAATCAATTCTCATATTAAGCACATGCATTTATTTTATATTTTACTCTTATTTGAAATGTTTGATTTATTTATAATAACATGTTAATTACAATTTTTTTAGCATGGAGGCTAATAAATAAATTAATAGGTTAAAAATTATAATTTAACAATATGGTTACGTTTTCATAAAAAAATAATAATAAAAGAAATATGATTTATGCTAAATTGCTTTTTCGGTGGATTTTCTTTCTGATTTGCAATAAAATTCATGATTTTGCGTTTTCTAGAAAATACATAAATTATGTCCTCAAATAAATAAATTCCATTTATCCATCGAAAATAAGTGCTGTGGATGTGCTAATGACACATATGGCCATCATCGGGTTAATTACATATGTAGTCATTAAATTTTGAGACTTATAATCACATGATCATAATAAAATAATTTGTAAATTATCAAAATTCTATTTTGTTTCAATTAAGTAAAAATGATATAAAAATTAATTTTTATGTCACCAAAATGAAAATTAAGCAAACTACATATGATTATCATGTCATTTTAACACCAATTAACTCTATAAATAGATCATGATTAGTTATTTGAATTTTTTAAAATTTTTTTACACATTATTTTCTTATATTTAAATGATGATGCGATTTTTTTCATCTGATAGTTCAACTTATAAAGGTTATTGATCTTAAAATGACGTGATAATCATACGTGACATGCTTAATTGTCACCCCAATAATATAAAAAATTGATTTTCAGATTATTTTTACTTCAATTGAAATAAAATAAAATTTTAATCATTTTTATATTATAAATTATTTTATTATGACTATTTGCTTATAAATTCAAGAATTCGATAACCATTGATGTAATTAACTCGCACATCATCTGATCATCTCTTACATTTTTCAAGATAGAATGTTCACAAAATATTGATAAATAATTAAAATTAATTTTGTCTTGATAGAGCCAATTTCAAAGTTAAATAAGCTTTTAAAGAATAAAAATCGAATAATAGGATAAAATACATCATCTATTTCATTCAAATTAATATAATTTATATAATTTTTTTTAGAATTTCAACCATTAAATATTTTATTAGTTAAATTAAATTGATTGATCTTCCAAATCGACTTTAATTGTATTTTTTACCTTACAAAAGCTTGAATTTTCAAATCAAATGGCAGTAAGAATACACGTCCACTACCTTTCAGTATTTATAGCCAAAATTGCAAGATAATCTTTATAGAAAAAAAAAAAGCAAGATAACTTATTACTCACCTCGTCCCAATTTAAAAGGTTATTTTTTTATATTTTATTTTATCTCACTTTTAATGTATTTTTCAAAATTTGAGGGATAAATTTATAAGTATACTCTTATTTATTATATACTTTATTAAATATTTCTCTTTTTTATCACTCTCAATTTTTAATTAAAATTAAATTAAATTCTTAAAAATATAAAAAGAATATTTTTATCAACGACTATAATTTCTTTTTTATGAAATTGAAGTATTTTAAATACATGTCCACTACCTTTCAGTATTTATAGCCAAAATATCTTCCATTAGCAAAAAAGGAAATTAGCTATGACATATGTTGTGGCTATTATTTATATTTTGGTTGAGCATTTAGTCGAGTATTTCAACATTCATAAAAAGTAACGTTTGTTAAATCGATTCAGATAAAAAATTTTAATATAAGCTTGAAATAATTTGCGAATCAAAATATGAAATAGTCAGAGATAAAATTAGAAATTTTTTTTAATTATTTGTTAAATTTTTTAGAATAAATTAAAAATATATTTTTTTTATTTTTTTAATTATTTTTTATCTAACAAAATATAAAAATACATATTTTGAGGAAATTTTTTTAAATAATATACATTTTTTAAAATTTAAATTTTAAAATTTATCAGAAAGTATTTGTGAAATTGGATAATTAACGAAGATGCAAAAAACTATTGCGTTATTATCAAATTATGTATCCACATACAGGCGACTACATTGTCAGCATTGTACTTGGCTGAATTTTTATAAAGGATGGCTTTATTGGGATTTGGATGGCACTTTCCCTGATTATATATTTTTAAAATAATTAAGAATTTAGCACACAAAATTCAGGTCTAATAAGATTTTTTTTTTAAGAAAAAGGCGAACAGAGCTCACAAGAAATACACAAAATAAATAAAAATAAGAAACATCAATTAAATCATACTTGAGCCAGACATCAATTTTTCGAGGGATTGAGTACAGAACCTGATAACCTGGAGCAGCCTTATAGCAAGGTGCGATAAAAAATCAGCAGCAAAGCTGTCTAATCTATGGATGTGAGAAAAGAAGATGGCATAAAGGTGCCTAAAACGTGGCGAATAAGCTTTTTTAGCCATGAACTTTAGTTCCTCTTAATTTTTCCCCTTCAAGAAAATTTTCCCTGTACCGCCCTTGAGTTGGAGCATATCGGATACCAAAATAAAAAAAAAAAAAAGAAAAATCCAATTTGTTGCCATCTCTAGCTTTAAAATATAGTTCACTCACAATTTTTGTCATATAATTAATGTAATATCCCAAAAATGATCCTAGTCGAAATTGCATGACTCAATATATTATTATTTGATTTAAATTGATTAAATATGTGAATTTAATATTGAAATAGTGAGGGCAAGTGATGATTTTAAATTAATTATGAATTGTTTGGTATTAATTATAAGGGTAATTAGTATTTGTGGGGTGTTTTTGTGAATGTATAAAAGTTAGGATTTAATATAAAGGAGAGGAAGAAGTTAAAATAACAAAAAAGGAGGGTTAAAAATAAAAAAAACAAGCAAAAGAAAAAAAAAAGAAATTAGAGGGGAGAAATCGGAAGGGAGCGACGGTAGCGGATCACCAGTACCAGTGATCGTCCGGCGGTAGCTCCGTAGCTACTGGTCTTGCAACTACTCTTCTCCGGCGAGACCACCGTTCGCCTTTCGCAGATCAGAGCTCTTGGTGAATCCCGATCTCTCTCTTTTTGATCTATTTTTTTTCTTCTTATTTTTCTTTGTTCTTTTTCGATTAACTCCGGCGATGGAAGGTGATGTGGGTGGTACCGCAGGACTGCTGAGGGCGAGAGGAAGCTCCGGTGTCCTTTGTTCCTCCTCTCTCGCCGGCGTTAGGGAGATCGGAAGTGTGGTGGCCGCTACCTTTCAGCGGGTCTTCCAGTGGATTGGGATGGTGGCAATGCGCATGACCACCGCCGGCAGACTTGGGGTGGCGTGGACTCCATTTCGACACTGACTGTGCGTCTCCGATGAGGCTCCGGCGAAGCTCCGATGACCGGTCCGGCAAGCAACGGTAAAAGGTAGATTGAAGCTAATATTTTTGACTCTAAATAGGTATGGGATATTAAAGTTATCTCTTACAAATTCAGTTAAGTAAATTTTGAAATTATGAGAATTTGACTATATGTAGATTTAAATGTTTGTCTTATATGTGCATTGATAGAGGTTAGGAATTATGTTTAAATTGGAATTGCAAGTATTGATAAAAATAAGAATTTGATGATTTTCTTCAGAGTATAGTGAAAGTAAATTACTTGATTTTGCGTGTGGATTCTTAAACTGTAACTGGCTTGTTTTGGAATAAGGTTATCAAGTTTTGAATTTTAAGCTATTATGTGATTAAGAAATAATTATAGGTATGCAGGAATTCATCTGATTATGAGATTGGATTTAATTTAATTCCTGTCAAATTGAGGGAAATGAAATCTATAGAAATGGAAATTGTAGTTTGACTTCTTTTGGTTGGAGTTTGTAGCTCTATTTAGTCAACTCGTGAAATAATCCTATTGTAAGGTAGGTTTGAGAGAAATCGATAAATTGTTCCAAAGTTCATTTCTTGTTAATCAATCTAAGCATGGTTTTAAAAGAATGAAGTTGAATGTGTGTCATATGATTGTTAACTCGAAAGTAGGGTAACAATATAGAATATGGATTTTAGTAAGGGTCAAGCATATTATGACGGCATATATAAGCCCTATAATTATATTCATTTAAAAGGTACGAAGTGGATAACTAGCATAAGATATTATGTTATGATATTGGTTTAATTTCTTGGATTAAATGCCATAATTTTTATTATTGGCTTATGATATTATAAATTAATACGTTAATAACTTTATTAGGTTATTACTATCGATAAGTGTTAGTTGACAAATGTCATGGATGTAGAGATAACCATATGAACCTATGGGTCATAGGTGAGTATTATCAAATGGCTAAGGATCCCTATAGGTTCTTTGGTATAATATGTGATATATGCAGGAGAATGTATTCACATTAGAGGCATATAGGTTGTGAATTGCATATCTTAAATCTTATGATATTAGGAGAAAAACCTACATTTAAAATGTTTTGTATTTATACATGTTTATTTAAGTATAAAGTTATTTAAATCATGTATCTATATGTGATTTTGGCATGAACATAAGCCAGTTTAGACCCCAAACTGATATGGGATGACTGAAATGGGTGTTAGTCTTAGATTAGATACAACTTTAGTAATGGTTTTGCCATAACTAAACATGCTTAGTATGATATATGAACATAACATAAGGTAATATGATAAAGATTGTTTTCTTAGACCCATGTGCTGCCCTGATAAAAACCTATAACTATAGTGTTTAACACTTACATGTATCGGTATATATTTATGTGTATTTATGTATTTATATATATGAATATGTAAAGACTTTATTTCTGTACGAATAGATGTTAAAACAATGTGAAATGGTATGAGTGTATACTATTCTCATTTTGTAAATGACTTTATCAATATTGATATGATGATTATATGAACCTAATGTCTATAAGTATATCTATTGCGTATAAACGAGAGATGATACGAGTAAGTACAACTACGCACAAGAGATAGTCATGACGAATCATAAAGGTACGTTTTTCACAGTGATAACAAGCTCAAGTGGCAGTACATGCACCTATAATTTATATCATTGCATTTCCATACATACTATATTATGATACTTAAGTAGGCATGATTATTACTAAGCATATCCAACTTATACCTTGAAATGATATTGTATGTTTGAATGGTTATATGAAATGGATGAGCAGGTGTACTAACTGGAATAAGAAATTGAAGAGAGAATGCTAACAAGTATCCTATTATGTGTTAGTAATGAAACACTTGACTTTACGTAGGTTATATGCATTGTATGTTTGTACTTAGCTTAGGATCAAGCTTAAAGTTTATTGCTCTTTTAAAGAGGTCTAATTATGATTGAATGTTGTACTCTCTTTCAATACTTTGTGAAATTATTATAGCTATCATGATTAATATAAGTATTGTCCACATATGGTTATTAGATTATTTAAAGTAATTTGAAAGAATCTGTATAAAATAGATTCCTTTGATGACTGAAGAGTAAGTTAAAGAGAAATTATTGAATTATTGTGAAATAATTCATGACAGAAGCGAAAGATGGTTCACAAACTGTACAAAAATATTGAAGATTCTGAATAACTGTATTTTCTGGATTGAAAAGGAATTGAAATGATGTGAAATTTGATAAATGTATTGAAAGTAAATAATCTTTTGTGCCCTTAGAAAATAGTCTAGCAGTAAAAACTAGTTCAGGATATAATTGGCTGGCCATAGGGATATTTGTACCGCGGTGCAAGTCATTGTGACTTGCTTTGCTATGGTAGGATCATTGATCTCCATAGTAATTATCTGTATCTGTTATCTGTATCGGTTATCTGTATCTGTTATCTGTTCTGTAGAGAAATAGTCCATTGGAATTATTTTTCAGTCTGTTGTGGCCCTATGGGGTCCATATCCCGTATATCCAATCTGAGTATTTCTGTCAGCACTGTTCTAGGGGCCTAATTATGAAAATAAGTTAAAAAGTATAAAATATAAGAAGTGTTATAGTTCAGAACTAATGTGCATAAGAATTGTCCTCTTGTATAAGTATATCAAATGGTTAATAAATTGAAAGTTATAATATTGATGAGCATGTGATCCTTTAATTCTACATAAGCATTATGTATCTATATATCTATGTATAGGTATGTATATCACTCTGTTATCGATCAAGTACATAGTATATGGCACATTATGGTATTAAGTAATATGTTGTTCATCCTGTTAAGATTATTTTAACGATTACATGAAAGTGAATTTTAAATGTATACTATGTTTAAATGATGTAGATGTATGAAAGAGTTATGCCAGATGTCTTTTGTGGTAGAAATGAATGATGCATTGATTACTAAGTTATTAAGTTTTATTGCCTATATAAGTAAGATGTTCTGTCACTTATGCCTGTGATTTATTGCTGAATGTAAGAATTGAGATCTAAGGTAATTTAAGGTATCAATTAGGAGTGTTATCAACTTTGTACTTGTATAATTGATATTACATGTTTAAAAGATTTTATTTAGATTATACTGTTCCACACTAAGCTTTATAGCTTAGCACGGGTTTTGTTATCCGTGTAGGTAACAGGATAGGCTTGTTTCGGGTTAGGCAGCTGTTATGATTCAACCATCAGAAGAGGGGATCTAGTTTCAGGCAATTCACCTTTGAAGTTCATTGTTATAGCATGGCGATTTTTATATGTAAATTACTTTTTGTTTTGGAGTTTTATGGTGGTTTAAGAGTGTGATTTGTAATAATGAATTATCTTAAGAAATGTGATAAATGAAGAGAATAGATGTATGAGATGCTTGTACAGATCATTTTTGTATTGTTGTGCCCCTGAAGGGCTGAGAAAAATTGTCTGATTTTCAGGTGGATTAGATGAGTTTTTAGGCGTTATATTGCCGGATTTTTATTTGGTAATTAGTTATTTGGACAATTATAGTATTTTAATTTATAAGTATTCCTTTTTGGACAAGCTTGAAATCGATGGGTTAGTTAAAAAAAATTCCAACTTATCACTTGTTTCAGTTAGACTGTTTAGTAACGGTGTTACAATTAACGTGTAAACTATCAATAATATGCTTATTTAAGTTCTTAATAATTAATAAATTAATTTTTTATACTATTTTTGAAATAAATTTTAAAATAATATGATATTTAATATCTTAACTTTATATCTTTTTCAAGTATATATGAGTCATAAAAAGGCTCACATCAACATGTCAATTTATATTTGTTATTTTAATTTTTATAGCAATATAATCATACATGATATATAAATGAAAGACGTAATTAATAAATTATAAAAAAATTATATCTTATAGATTATATAATAATAAAATTTAACCTTTGTTAGACTGTATCAAAAGTGAAACTACTGTTTTGAGACTAACGGAATAATTTGCATTTTTACGTAAAATAACTTTTATCTGATGATCTTTATTTCCTCGAGTTTTTTTAGTGAGGAATAAATTTGTCAAACGTTTTCATTTCTCAATATTATAAAATATATGTATCGATTGGAATAATGCCTTATTCCAATATTATAAAATATAAAATATATGCCAAAACTATATGAATTAGATGATTTTTAGTAATTCTTAGTACGGATAATATGGGAATTACTTGGCTATGTTCATTTTCTAAATATTATAAAATATTAAAGGTCAACATGTCATTCCAAAATACAAATGCATTCATAAATGATGAAAGAAGTGATATTGTTTTGAGTGGCTGGTCCGCAGTAGGAATGATCATGAGGCGAAAAATTTTCGTCCCCGGTGGAGAATCGTTCCGAAGGGGACAGAAATTTCTGAAATTTTTCCCATTGAGACGGAGATAGGGAAAAATATTATCTGACTTAGAATATGGGACGGGAATAGAAATTGTGATCTCCGGCCCGAAATTTTTCTGCTACCAAAATTTAGTAATTAAATTTAATTATATTTATATAATTTAATTTGAAATTATATTTAATTTTAGTTTTATCAATTTTTAAAATTTATATTAATTTGATTTGTAATTTAATTTATATTTTTTAATTATTAAATGTTAGATTTCAATTACAATTAATTGTTAAATATTATATTTTATTTATTATTATATTTTTTTAAAAAAATAAAATATTTTTTATGCGAAGAAGGGAATCCCGACAGAAAATTTTTCTCCCAAAATATGTATGATTTTTTCCATTTCTTTTAAAACCTTCAATATGCTGTATGTGGGTGCAAAATAAGAATAAACATAGCTGGTTAGATGTGTTTAGTTAGAACTTTTGTCAGTGCAGCAATCAGTTTGCTATTTTTTTTTTTTTGTTATTTGTTGTTAATTTTATATTTTATTATTTCTCATATATAATTTATTTATTAGGTGGTACATGGAGAAATTAAAGATCGAATATGGTAGAATTTCTCTTTGACAAATTAAATTTGCTTTTGGATAATTATTTTTGTTAGTGGTTAATTATTATGTAATATAATTTTGAATAATTTTTAAATTATTTGTTTATTGTAATTTTTAAATATTTTATATTGGTGAACAATGATTTTTTTATTTTATTATTTATTTAAATTTTAATTTAATTTTTGTTATGTAAATTGAAATAGAAAAAATATTTTTTAATTAATAAAATATTAATTCGGAAATTATTCAGATGGACCCCGAACTTTTACGAATTATTCGGATAAGGATCTGAATTATTTATAAAATAGGTGCAGATTGAGATTTTTAATGTATTTCATCATATTGCAAATTGTTCGGATTAATCCTAACCCGCTCAACGTACACCCCTAACAACGATAAAAAGAGATGTTGTTTGTTGACCAAAGGGAATTCAAGTTGGGAAACTCTTGCCTTAGTGAAATCCTAATCCCAATAAAGCCATCCTTTTTATGAAGATGCAGCCAAATACCGCGTCTTCAAAATGCTGACCAGCATCTTTAGTGATCTTTAATCGCCTGTACGTGGGTCCGCAGTCTTACAATAATGCAACAATTGATTGTGAAATTGAAGAAACGCCAGGGAATGACGATTGTGATGGTCTCTCATAGCATCAAACAGATCCAGAGAGTTGCTGATGTAGTTCGCCTTCTTGTAAATGGAGAAGTTGTTGAAGTTCTCAAACCTGACGAACTCTCCGAGGGAAAAATTCCATGGCACAAAGATTTCTTCAACACAGCTAATGAGACTTTCTCGTTGTTGTATACTCTCATATGTTTGCCTTTTTGTAGCATTTGAAATATAAGACATATATGATATGAGGAGCCACGTCGGTGGCACTGTGGAACTCTGAAATTATAATTGATAAGCATCTAGCAATTTACTCAAAGATAGAATGATGATGAATCTTTCAATTAGTAAAATATACAAAATCAATTATTAGACAGTGAAGTAACTGATACAGAATTAGAAGAAGCTGCAAATTTGGTGAACTGCGAAGAGTCAGAAGTATAACCACAACTAGAAGACTGGTTTTGGCCTGCAGTTAAAGAACCAGAAGCACTATAGGAAATAGAAGGATTAGGGAAGGGCGTAAGGTATGTTGGAATTGGCATCTTTGGTGGGAGAATAGGCAGTGGGGCTTCAAAATTAAGCACATGTATTGATTGCCTAATAGAAGGCCTGAGATATTCGTCCGGGTGAGCACACCAGAGGCCAACTATCAGCAACCGTTCCATCTGCTGCTCGTCAAAATGCCTGCAGAGTCTAGAGTCAGCTGCTTCAAGTACCTTCCCTTCTCCATTAATAAAATTATTTTGTTATGATAAAGGCGGTAAAAGGACAAAATTATTATTTCTCAAAACGCGGCGCTTCCCTTGTCTTTTTAATTTTATGTTTATATTTTTAAATGACAGTTGTATCCTCGTTCGAAAATTCACCCAATATAGTCCAAAAAGGGTTGTTTTGGTAGCGGAACAGCTAGCTTTATGGTAGAGGTCGGTCTTAATTATTATCAGCAATTTTTTTTTTTTACTCTTCTCATTTATTTGACCTAATCAAGTTTCCAAATTCTCCATTCCTTTCTTTACCAACTTTATATAAAAACTCGGCCAAATACATAATTCATTATAGAGTTCAAAACGAATGCCGATTCAACAAGGTTGATGATAATATTTTCTTTCTTTTTCCCTTTTCATTAAATATTATAAAATATTTGTCAAGTCTGATCTATTAAATATGTTAATTAAAATAGTAATCAGATATTTAAGCATTTTAATTAAGATAATTTTTAGATGAATGTGGAATAATTAAGAGAAAATTAAAAAGGAAGAGGTGGGTGGTGGGGTGATTTTTCATTTGCATCTAAAGGGTAATACATGATAGGCAAAGAAAGTGTAAATCCGTAGAGAACCTATCGTAAACCTACATATTATTATTATATATAGCATTCATAATTAAAAAGTTTGAAAATAATAATGGAGAATCTACGCACAGTGGAAGTTAGATGAAGGCACTTATTTATTTAAGATTTTCTTTTTTGTTGCCTTTATTATTGTTCTTTTTCTGACTTTGAACGTCAATGGAGGAAACCTTATAAAACTGCAAGAAAATAAATATGGTTGCTTGCGTTTTTTTAATTCTTTCACAATAAACTCATACAGGAAGATATTTCTACTTATGCAATTGGAGGACTCGTGTCGTGTTTGCTTTGCAATTAGTTATATATTAGCCATGTCAAATATATATTCTAAATTTACAAAATTTAATTAATTTCAACCAAGAAAAAACGAAAATTAAATTTCCCATCTTTGCTGAATTTCATATTCAATAAAAATATTATTTCTATTTATAATAAAAGATCCCTAAATTTCAACATTTAAAAACGTTAAAATATTTACAATAAATAAAAACAAAATGAAATAAAGTGCATGCACACGACCATGTTTGATCAAGAGTACGTTTTTTATTTTAAGTCGAATTTTATTAATGGGAAAATTTGCCTCACCGATTATAAACTCCACCGAATCCTCCTTGTCCTAACTTCTTTTCATCCTTAAAAAATTATCAGTAACTCGAGCCAATTCGCGGTACGAAAATTTCTTGGCTCCTGTTCAGTTTTCAAATTCATCATCCAGGACATGAACACCTTCTTTATCCTCTGCATATCTCTTCCACAACACAATAACAAAACCAACTATAACAATTCCACCAGCTAAACCCCCACCAACACCCAACCCCACTGCAAGTGCTGTCTTTTTTTTGCTTTTCACCATTTTAATTATTGCATTCTCATCAGCTAAGGTCGTACTGAAATCCCAAGACAAAACACTGTGCAAGGCAGTATCATTTCCTGTTGCTCCTGTAAACCCAAAAATAACCTTTTCTGGCAGATATTTCCTGAGATCAATTACGTGACTAAGTGACTGCAACTGCAGAGCACCGTTTAGAAAACCAGTGACCACAACAGTAAGATTATGTGTATTAGAATCATAAGTAATCCAAGCATCATTGATTTTTCCCCCCGGAATATCAGTCATCCAACTAATGTTTGCCACAGATTGCAGAGAGTTTATGTCAATACCGACATGTTCATGAGATCCAGGCGGATCAAAAGGACTCTCAAAGATATCGAATTCGACTGCAACAAAGTGATTATCAGAGGTGTTTGTTTGCTGCCAATCATTTGTAAGGCCTAAAGTACTGCCTCTAGACATATTCGGAGGCGGCTTAGAGCCTTCAGGTTCAAGAAAAAAGGTCAATCCATCACCGTAATTGGCATCACCCTGAGAATCGATCATAAAAGAGAAGTGAGTTTCAAAGTCTGTGAGATTACCTGTAGTTCTGTTCCAAAGATATAAAGATTCATTATATGTAGCTCTACCGATACTGGAAACTGACTGGTTTGTAAGCTGAAGAGATCGAGCTGCGAGTGTGGCAGCTCCTTCGCAGTTAATGGGGTCACCAACATCGAATCTGCTGAAATTGAAAGACAATGCAGTGGTTCTTGGAGAGATTATGACCATCATGATCATGAAAAATTGAAGAAAAAAGAAAATTGAAGTTGTCGAGTTGCAGAGAGTTGTCATGGTTGGAAAATAGGTGATGATCCTTGTTTGGTTCTCAAGAAAATTACGAAGTGAATGGTTTAGGATGAATTGCTATTATTGGGTTCTCAAGAAAATATTAAGTTCCCTTGATGATCAAGAGGGACATTATTTTATTTAACGTTAGTTGAGGAGAGCTGTCAACTTGATGGTTTTAACTTTGGCGGCATTGTATTATTATATTCTAGAAATTGGCAAGTGGATTCGAATCGTAGCCAATTGATTTTATAATTCTAAGTGGATTTTATGCCTTTCTAATAATAAAAAAAATAAAAAAATTGAATCGAATAAACGTTGATATAGCAGAGAAATTTCCTAATATTTTTCTTGGTTGCTACTGGTGGGAACTGGGAACGTGTGTTCTGACGATATTACTATTATTGGTATTATCCTTTTAACACTATCGATAAAGAAATTTGATGCTACATTCAAATAACTGAATTCTTTGTATATTATATTTAATTTTCTAAAATTTTCTGATTATGAACTCAAGAATTCAAAAAACTTCGTTTTGAAATAATTGTTTTCTCTATCTGCTTAATTTTTAATTTCTTTATATATAAATGGACTGACTTTTTTTAATTATTCGTCCAAATTGGAGTTGTATTATTTTAAATAGTTGAATATCGCATAAAAACATGTTTGATAGAATTTCAAATTGACTTCTCACTTCTCTTCTCTTTTCAAAGAAAGGATGGAAGATAGACTTTTCAATAATTATCAATGTTATTAAAATCAGACTGCACCGGTTTCAAATGAACCGAAAGCTGATTCAGTTGGTTTGATGACTAAAAATCGAATTGGCAAAAAACCATAAAAAATCTGTATGAACCGGATAAAAACCATAGAAATCGGTGAAAGCCGAATAAAATCGGGTATAACAAGAGAAAACTGGTTTAAACCAAAAAAACTATTTTTTGTCAAAAATATCTGTATAACATTATTTTTTGCTGGAAAAAAATATAATATAAATATAAATACAAAATAATTAAAATTTAGACAATTTTAATAAATTTCTTATGAATAAAATAAAAAATATAATTTTGCTATTTTGATTAATAACAAAAGTTACTGCTTGTATTATAGTTTTACTAAGAAATACATTAGCAGCACATAAGCGATGGAAACTTATTACACAGACAAATCAAGAACGATGATAACAACGATTTCTGACAAAAGCTGCTGTTCTGCAAGCAAAATATAATAAAGCGTTAACAGTTGCATCCACAAAAGCAAAGTACACAAAGCTCCAACTTGTTTTGGTGGCCAAAATTAGATAAGGAATCAGTAATCCGGCTACGAATCCCACCCCAATCGCAAGATAAAAGAAGTTATTGTCGACAGACTGATCATTGCCCGTATCGTCTCTAAGAGGTGGATTATAATCAAAACAGTTGACATTAAGAGGAGCACCACAAAGTTCACGATTTCCAATAAAAGAGGACGCATCAAAAGTTGCCATTTGCCCTCCATTAGGGATTAAACCTGACAAATTGTTGTGTGATAAGTTCAAGTACTCCAAAAATGACATTGAAACCATGCTCTCAAGGATTTTTCCTGAAAATTTATTGGTTGATACATCAAGAGATTCCAATTGATGCAATTCTGAAATGTTTTTTGAAAGTTGACCTCTTAAGTTATTCCTTGACAAGTTCAAAACAATCAATCCTGCCAATTTTGTTACTTCAAGTGGAAGCTCACCACGCAAACAGTTTCCTGAAAAGTCTATGCACGTCAAGAAGAAAAGATTCTTGGTGAACTTGAAAGAATTGCCTTTTATATAAACAACTATATTTTCTTCATAATAACTACCTCGCGAGTAATCTAGATCCTGATAGTTGCTTTGCTTTTGAGTCATGGCTTTAAGGTTATTCAGGTTAGCAGGAAAGGTTCTTGTCAAATTATTTTCTGCCAAGTCCAAGACTCGCAAAGAAGTCAAATTCACTAGTTCGTCAAGAATTTCTCCTGAAAATGCATTTGACCTCAAGCTAAGGATTCTAAGATCTGAAAAAGCATTTGCAATCCATTTGGGTACTTTACCAGTCAATCTATCGTATCCAAGGTCTAAAGTTTCCAAGTGCACCAAACCTTTGATTGCTGATGGGAGTTTTTCCGAGATTATATTGTTCCTTAGATGCATTGACTGAAGGTCCATTAGTTGACCCAAAGAATTTGGAATTGTCCCTAATAAATTGTTGTTTTGAAGTTCTAGGACTACAAGATAAAGGCAATTTCCTATGCTGTTAGGAATCCTTCCTGTTAAATTATTCCACGAAAGATCAATGACCTGTACTGCAGTCATTTCTCCAATAGATGTTGGGATTTCACCAGTGATTTGGTTGTTGGCAAGAGAATGGAAGCTAATAAATGACACAACGCCCAAATTTGTTGGGATAGGACCCCAAAGTTTATTATTAACAAGATTTAGCAATAGAATTTGGTCATCGGGAAGAGGAATGGATCCTTCAAGGTGATTGAAACTCAAATCTACAAATGAATTAAAAGATATATTTATTGTGCTTGGTAGCCTTCCATTTAATTGGTTACCAGAAAAATTTAACGAATAAAGATTGCCAGAAATATCCCAAAACCAACTTGGTATGGAGCTTGATATGTTAGCATTCGATAAATCTAGATCAACAATTTGTCATTGAGGTTTAAGCCACCCTGGGAATGAAGGACCCAACTGGCATGAACACATCTTGAGGTACTTAATTTGAAATGGAGGTATCTAATTAGAACTGACACTGAAAACGAAAGAGTTTAAAGACAAACTTATGACCTTCAGTTTCTTTAGCTTTGCAAAATGGGATTCAGAAACAATGCCTGTAAGGTGATTGGAAGAAACATCGAGGACTGACAATTGAGAAAGATTTCCCAAACTATTAGAAAGGGTTCCTATCAAATGATTGGAAGAAACATCCAGGATCGACAACTTAGACATTTCTCCTAAATTATCTGAAAGAGTTCCATTTAGTTGGTTGTCTTTCAGTTCGAGAACGGTTAAATGTTTCAATGCCCCAATTGTAGCAGGAATCGAACCATGGAATTTTTTGGAAACCAAGCGTAGCTGGACAAGATTTTGAAGTTGGCCCAACCAGTTTGGCAAGCTACCAGTAAACCGATTCATGCTCAACACCAAGTTCTGCAAATTAGATAACGGGCCATTGCAAGTGCTATTATTCTTTGGTCCTTCAAGATCTTCTGGTAAATTTTCTGTCAGACTATTTATTGATAAATCAATATATTTAAGATTGCAAAGTTTACCAAGCGAGCTCGGAAATGCACCTTTAATGTCATTATCAGTCAAATCAAGATGAGTAAGAAATGTCATGTTACCAATGGAAGTAGGTAACGTACCGTGCAAAAAATTGTAACCCAACCGAATAACTTCCACCTTCCTCCAGCTATTGAGTAGTATGTTCGTCTTGGTATTGAGAAGATTACTAGTAAGATCCAAGAACCAAAGATTTGGCAGCTTTGTGAAGCCAATTGGAATGCTTCCTGGCATGACATTAAAGCTGAGATTAACGAATACAAGGCTACTGATGTTTGCAAGCCATCTTGGAAATGATCTGAAGCTGTTATAACTAAGGTCTATGTCAGAAAGTGAAGTAAGATTGTCAAGGCTAAGAAACATGGTGGGGTGTTGCAGCTCACAAGCAGATAGATGGACGTGACTTAAATGGGGAAGCATGTTAAGAGCACCAACCAATTCTGATCCCGTCAGTGATAGGTCAACGCCGTTCAATGATAAGCGTTTCAGGGAGGTGAGACCAGTCACCTATTTAACATCACCAATGACTAAAGGGAATCTCGAAGCACCAAAGGAGATATCAAGATAATGCAAAGTAGAAATATTTCCAAGAGTTTGAGGAACTTTGCCACTAAACCCTGCATACGCCAAGTCCAGATATTGCAATTTCGCAAAAGATTGAAAGAATGTCGGAATTCTATGGCTCGTGAACTCATTAAAACTCAAGTCTAGATATTCCAGAGTCTTGATTATTGCTAATGATGCTTTAATCTCCCCACCCAATCCATAATGTTCAGGAAGTTGCTCATTGTTGTGGATATCAATGATAATTACTGCTCATGTTCTATTGTTGCAGCTAATTCCCCACCATTGATAACAATTGCTTACTTTCCATGATGCAAAAGGTTCCTTGGATTATCAAGTCAATTTTTGAATTCAGTAAGAGTTTCTCTATGAGATGCTTTGCAATTCACAACATGCGAATGGCCTTCACAAGCAAGCCATCCAATTGCTAAACTGATGAGAGTTAACACTAGTTGATGAATCAATAAAGTTTTCATCATGTATGCAGTCAGTTTGCTTTAAGCCATTGTAAGGATTGTTTATAATAATATATTCTATCCATTTACAGGCAACACAAGAGAGAGCATGCATTGACATAACCATCAAAACACTTATCAGGTTACTTAATTTTTATCATTTTGCAGGAAACATGTTATGTCTACATGGGATTCATCGATTAATTGGGCAAGGCAAATTATGATTTTTTCATCGTTTCCTTCTTCGTTCTTTTATTATTATTAATTATTTTTTTTGTATAACCTCTTCGTTTCACTAAAAAAGATTTTTTTAATTGTTATTTTAAAATTTAGTCAGATAATTTTTATGGTTAAATCTGTAATTACAGATAAAGAATTAAATTTTGATTCAGAAAATTGGATTGAATTGAATCGAAATCAATACTTGCATCTTTTCGGTTGGCAAAAGTACAATACAACATGAAAATTTAAGAGAAAAAATGTACAAGGTTTAGATGTTCTTTCTGCCATATAACAGGGTGAATAATTGATTTAAAGAATCTAAAAAATGTAAATGTTGACCAGAACTAGAAATTTCTCATCCTGTACTAAAATCAGCTCTGTACTAAGCTAATAATTTCTTTAGAAATACCAATATGGAAAATAATTTGTTGAAGTGGAGTCCTAATTTTTAGGAAGTTTATTTTTGTTTTTCCGTCATGGAAATACTGATTTATATTAGTTGCTATTTTTCAATTGTGTTAGCATATATTTAACCTTCTATTTTGCAAATTTGTTATACAATTTGAAGTTCCAGTTCAATAAAAATGCAAACTTTCCAAGTCAATTATTGTTCTTGCTTTTAATATTTTTTTAGAATTTACCGATGGTATGAGAGCTCTTTTTTCTTAAGGGCTTTATGAGAGATTTGTGAGGCTTATTTATTATTATTATTATTGAGTATCCACTCAAACAGCAACCAAATACACTCCACAATGGATGAAAATTCCTTCTCACTAGCCATGGCTCCACCAGTATTTGATGGAGAAAATTACCAAGTATGGACAGTAAAAATGGAAGCTTATTTGGATGATGGTGATCTGTGAATTAAAAGCTATTGAGGAATACTATAAAGTACCTTCTCTATGAAAATATGAAAAAATTCAACAATGGCTCAAATCAAAACTCAAAAGGAAAAGAACACAAGAAAATTTAAAGGCAAAGGCTGCCTTTTTGCTGCTATTATCCCAACTATTTTTAGCAGAGCTATGACATTTAAATCAGCTAAAACTATTTGGGATTTCTTAAAAAATGAGTATTAAGGGAACCAAAGGATAAAGGGAATAAAGGTGATGAATTTAATTAAAGAATTTGAAATATAATGAATGAAGAAATCTGCAACTATGGATGATTATTCAGATAAACTAATTATACTGTAAATAAGATATAAATGCGTGTAACTGAACTTATCGATAGCATAATT
The DNA here is from genome assembly GCA_037975025.1 of Excoecaria agallocha. NCBI lineage: Eukaryota > Viridiplantae > Streptophyta > Magnoliopsida > Malpighiales > Euphorbiaceae > Excoecaria > Excoecaria agallocha. The sequence goes on from JBBPFJ010000046.1 coordinate 111,003, forward strand.
ATCAAAAAATTCTGATAACCATACTTAAAAATTTTGATGCAACTTTTTATTCATAGGAAAATATTAAATGCAATTATTGCACATCATCATATAGATATGGCAAATTTAAATATTTTAATTTACGTGCATCGATGATGATGTGAATGATATATTTGAATTTTTATGATGACATATCACTTACATATTAAATTTATAATTTTTTAATAAAATTTATTTCATTTAAAAATAGTTTAATAATTTAATTATTTTTATATTATAAATTATTTAATTTTGCCTTGTTGTTTATTGGGAGAATTTTTTAAATAATATTTTTTTATAAAATATTTCGATTTTGGGGATTTATCAAAAAATATTTGTGGGTTTTGGAATATAATGAATCAAAGGGAATGAAAGGATAAATAGAATGAAGATGATGAATTTAATTAATGAATTTGAAATATAATGAATGAAAAATTTTGTAACTATCAAACTGATTAGTACTGTAAATAAGATATAAATACGTGTAATTGAAATTGTCGATAGCAGAATTATTCAAAAAATTCTGATAACTATACATGAAAAATTTGATGCAACTATTTATTCATAGGAAAATACTAAATTTTGATGCAACTATTGCACATCATCATATAGATATGGCAAATTTGAATATTTTAATTTACTTATATCAATGATGTGAAATATTTAAAAGGATATATTTTAATTTTTATGATGACATATCACTTATATATTAAATTTATAATTTTCTAACAAAATTTATTTTATTTGAAAAGAATTAATAATTTAATTATTTTTAAGTTACATATTATTATATTTTATCTGGTTGTTTATTACCCTAAAAGCTGGAAAACCATCCGTGCAATTAACCGCATGGGGCTGCAATGATAAGCATCAAGTTAAACGACATGTCGTGTGCTCTTTATTTTATATTATTTATTATATATTTTGAAATTATATCTTTAATTTGGATTTTTATTTTGTATAATTTAGATATTTTTATTTTAATATATTATGATTTATAATTTTGTATAATTTTTAAATATAATTTTTTATTTTTTTTAAAAATAATTTTAATTTTTGATTTTCGGTTAATCAAATCAAACCAAATCGATCGAAAATTTTAATTCGATTTAAATTCGATTATTCTATAAATTCGATTCGATTGATTAAAATCTTAAAAATTTTATTTTTAATTATTTTAATTTAATTTAATTATTGAATCAAACCGATCGTTGCACACTTCTGTGACAGCTCTAACAATACCACGTAAAGCCCAAATGATCCAGCTAGTTCAGTTCATACTCGGGCCCAGACTTTTGAATGCTTTCAGAGACAAGAAACTTGTCTCATTATAACATTTACGGAAATACCCTTAGATCCGTTAGTATGACCATCTTGTCCGAACCTAAGCAAGCATCCCTTAACGGCTACTTACAGTGAAGCCAGATTTTAAAAATCTATTCTTGGGTATCTCGCCACTTGCCATTACTGAACTGTAATCTAGAATACCAAAACTACACACGCTCCTTCTCCAGATCCCATTCTCTCTTTCGCTCTCTCTTTACGTGATGGATGAGTCGGAGTCTTTGATGATTAATGGCGAAGAATTGAATGGAGATGAGTTTTATGAGAAGATTGAAGCACCCAAGTTCGTGGACCTCAACGCACCAGATTCTTACCAACCTGGAGATGATCGTTCCTGGTTCTGCTTGAGAGTTGGTGAGTTTGTTCTTTCGAAAATTTTTTCAGATTACTTGAAATTAGCTTTCTTTTATCTGTTTGGAATTCATTTCTCGTTTGCTATAAAAATTTAAAAAAAAAGTTTGGTTGCCATTTAATTTGTGGTTTTGATGTGATATGCTCTGCTTTATTTGTGAAAAAGTCTCAGTTAAATAGAAAGAACATTGGAATTCAAGTACGGTTGAAAGATCGAGAGCGAAGGATCATTAAATAACACATAGTTCTGTGGCTTGATCTATCAATATTTAAGTTTTTCTACCTTACCTTTTTTTTTCCTTTTTCTTCAAGTTCAGCTGCAAAATTGTATTCAAATTTTGAGTCTTTTTCTGTGTAGAATCCTCGCCTATGCCTTGAAATATGACCTGATAAGTTGATGTGAGACCCACAATCTCTAAATGAGGTCCCTTTAGATCAAGATCTCACATTCTTATTAGTTGACCTCTCTAGTTTTTTTCACTCGAGTAATTTGCATATGTTCAGAGCTCTTTCAGGTCTAATTGCTCTGTTGATTCTGCTTGTTAGGATGTGAGCAAAATCATGATGAAGAAATGGACTCGGAAACAATCTTCAAAAATTTTCTTCTCCGGGTTAGTTGAGTCCCCTCTTTGGTTTTTTGGTCTCTAAGACAGATAATGTTAACAAGAGTCTTGTAGATTAAGCTACTGAATCCTACAGGTCATGGCTGCAAGAAGTCCAAACATTCGTCTCCGAAAAGCACTGTACAGAAAGGATTCAGGGTGTGAAGCTCAAAGCTTTTAATTGCTTTGATTGAAATGTTTCTTCTTTTATAGCTGTAACTTTTATGTGCTTGTACTGACATTATTTATTGATTTCTATGCATTAGTATGGATGCAAATTGCCCACGGACAGTTCCCGCAAAATCTTCAAAGTCTAGAATAACAAGAATGGCCTTGATTTCTTCAATATCTAAAAGGATAGTTGATCCTAAGGTGAAAGTCAAGGCTCTTTCTAAGCAGATAGCAACTCCCAATGCCAAGGCAAAGCAGGCTTCTGTTATAGCCAAGGCTCTGACAACTCCCCGAACAAAGACGCAGTCCGCGAATCCAGATGCATTTCGGAGTGTTAGAAACCCAAAAACAGCAGCCACTGCTGTTCCGAATAACAGAACTTTAGCAAAGGCTTTGGTATTTCATTCGCCAAAGAAGGCTGAGATAACAAAGAGTTCAATGGAATTGAATACACCTATAAAGAAATTGCGTTATGGGATGAAGAAGCTCGAGATCACCGATGGAAAGAAGCAAGTGTTGGGATATAATAGACCATTGCCTTCACATGCTTCTCGAAAAAAATTAAGAGGGCGAGAGGTTAAAAGCAGGGTTTTTGATGGGCTGCATAAGGTCCAGGATGCAGAATCTTCCAAATCATTGAATAAAAACAAAGAGGATAACAACTTACAGCAGAATTATGATCCTGTGTCTCATGAAAGGGTTGAAAATGATGTTGGTCACATGGAGATTGAGGAGAAAATAAGGAATGCTTCAGAGGGAGTTTGTTCCACTGATAAAAATGATGGAGGAAACATGCCTGAAAGGAATCTAACAGCCACAGAAAGCGTAATACCACCATCGGATGATAATGCAGTTGAATCTTCCTCAGATTCTCACAGAAGTGATTTGAATGCCTCGTTGAATTTGGGAGAGCGTTCAGTAGAGCCTGACCATGTTTCCCATCTTCAACCTCCTGAGGTCACTGAAAGGGATGATAAAAGGAAGACTTCAAACTCAGATGAGAAGGAAAATAATAGTGAAGCCATGGAGAGTGATGATAAAGAAAATGCTTCAGCCTCTGATGAAAACAGGTGCTCATTGCATCGTCTTTCTTGTAGGATGTTATTATCCATGTTAATGCTTTAACCCATTACTTACCAATGGCACTTTCTGTGTGCAGAGAATTGGATGCTAAGATGAGACACATAGAACATAAATCTCTTGGCAAGCAGGAGATACCAAAGGAGAATCCAAAGGTACCCCTTGTTGCATAGTAGGTTATTATATTTGCAGCAATATAATGATTCCCAATTCTGACTATTGTGAGTTTGAATATCAAACAGACTACTAAAGCAAAAAGTAAGCAACTCAAAGACAGCACTAACCCTGCTGGGATTGGTGCTCAATGCCTGAAGCTCAAGAAGCCAAAGCCTACAAATCCAAAGCCTTTTCGGCTAAGAACTGATGTATGTTTATTTATTTCTATGCTTTATAGAGAACAATTTGTTCCACTTAACTGTAATCTGAGAATGTCTAGCTATTAAAGGAAAGGAAAATTCTCAAGGAAGCAAATATGGAAAAGAAACTTCATCCTACACCTCTTGGTGAAATTACATCAGTTCCAAACGTAGCAGGAGGCAAATTGCAGAAAAAATATCAAGTGAGTTTTTCATTAAAATGCAAACCTTTCTATTGGCTAATACCTTCTATGATTCTAGACTGATACTTTTGTTCATGCAATAGAGAAATGAAAAGTTCGCTGAGCACAATGAGAATCACAACGGTACATATGGTGATAGTGAAAAGGAAACAAAGGATCATCAGCCTGTAAGTCTAATAGAAAATAACACTTGGAAGGATTGAGATTTTATACAAACATTGCCTAAAGGTTACAATTTTTAATACATTATGCAGCAAAATAGGAGTTCCAGCTTGAAGATTGCAAAGGAAAAGGTGGGACGGAAAATATCTTCAACTCCACTGAGACATACGGTCTCTTCTCAGCAGAAACTGGTGGCTTCACAGCAGGAAAGAATCCAGGATAAAACTACTCCAAAATCAGCAAACAGTTTGAAGAGGACTAAATCACCATTCATTAGACAACTGTCAAGGCCGCAGGAGTGAGTCGCTTTTCCCTGCTTTAAAATTGTATTCATCTATTTAAGGAGTTGAAATTCTGTGTACTGAATTTAGAAAGAGATTCTCATGCAGGGCGGCATCAAGTAGAAAGAGAATGATCTCTGCTGTCAAAACTTGTCAACTTGGTACAATTAAGGAAACCTGCCCAACAATTTTAAGAGCCAAAGCAGCAGCAAAACCAAGAGGTAATGGCATATCCTTGGCAACTAAAGCGCCTGTTTCTCCTGCTTCCAAAAGGTTCACGACCATACCTAAAGAAACAAACTTTCATACCATCCATACGCCAAAGAGCTGCACAAGGAAAGTGGCTTAAGTTCTTCCATTTGGATTGCCAAATAAGTTTGTTGTTGTTTTTGTGGGTTCAATTGATTCATTGAATTATATCTTCTTCCTCGAACTTTCCAGTAGATTCCTTGTAAGAAAACAAAAACTCCTTCCAGTTTTTCTAGCCAATTGTTAATAACATTCTTGATTATTTGTATTAATCCATTTAAAGAAAATAGTTATTCGTAAGAGATTTTCCATCTAGTCGAGGTGCATGAGTTTATTCACGGACTATACCCATGTTGAACTGTTATTATATATTTAGTTCATATTATCTTTTAATCTTGTTTTCATTAAATAGAGGAATTTACAAATCTTGAATTAATTCAACTCATATTGCATTCTTCATTTTATTCTATAAATACAAATAAATCTCAAATTGCTAGAAAGGAACACTACTATTATGACAGTTGCCATTTTCAACCTCAAAATGCACATCAAATTCTTCTTGCTTCAACGGGTTCAGCTTCCTATATTCTTGAATCTTAATCCACAGGAGGAACTTTGAAGTAAGATGGCATGGTGACTGGAAAAAGCATGTCTAAATCCCTCAGCCTTTATTATGGGAAGAATGATGACTGATGCTTCTTGAAAAAATAGTACAAGCATGGAATAAAACACTGTTATATATACATGGATATAATATGCTATTGAAAAATGCTGGAGAAGAAAAGATTAGGCACACACCCAAATCAATCTAATTACAGTCCAAACGCGTGAGGTGAAAGAAATGGAAGTAATAATCGGCCAACAGCATAGACTAACCTAGCAAAGAAATGGAAAACAACGCCCAAAGGGTGAGGATTTAGGCCGGAGAGTAGAGATATTAGTCCACTGGAGAAACTTCCTCCCAGCTTCAAAAAATCGAAACATGCTTGACACATTTCCATCCTTATTGGATGGACTGTTGATGCACTAAACACCTGGTAGAAGGCACCTGCCAATGTATTTATGGTGGATGCCAATGGCTGGAGACATGAAAATGTAATAATTAGTGGCAAAACAATGTCAGGATTTGGAAAGAATTAGACGTTGTATTTTAGTATTTACCTTTCTCAGGATGTAAAATGATTGAAGATATCTGCTGAGTGATTCTGCATCATTTAAATTCTGAAGAGGTCTAAGAAGATCTCTTAGCAGAACAACATCGGATGGTGCCAGAGTCATTCCGCCTCCAGTTCTCGTGTTAAATGCATCACCTACTAAAATTGCACCTGGAATTTTATTAGGAGATGCAGCCATGGTTCGATTTGTTGTTGTTCGTATGTTTCCCTTCTCAACTGCTGATATAAAAGCATCATGCAACTCTGGTGGAATCTGAAACGTAATAGATTGTTTGAGTATTAGTACAAGGAGCTGAAAGATTAATTCAGAACACATGAACAAAATTATGCACACCTGAGGAGCAATCATAGTTTCTAAATAGTGAGACATATCACCATTAGAAATGGACAGAACTTTTTGGCCTGGGACTTCAACTAAACAGCGAATCTCTGTGCTACTGATCGGATGAAATACGATCAGAGATGGATCTGCAAGAATTGCATGTCCATGATTAGGACATGGAAGCTTTTGATTCTCCAGAATCAAGCCAACAATATAAGAGGGAACTTCAACCTGCAAAACCAATAATGCTGTCGAGCTAATCCGACAAGTTCCAAGCTTAAATACTCAATCAACAGTTACTGATATATACCTTAGGCTCGCATAGTGTTCTCCGCATATTCGTTCGAGGTCGTTTCAATATCAAACTGGGCCCGAATGCATATTTTATCAGTCTGAAAGCTGAATTTTCAAAATTTTCCAAAAATTCATTTTACTCTTCCAAAAATTCATATACATAATTTCTTGTGACTTGGTATAATCGGAATAATTTTACAAAGTTCATGAAATATTTTCAAGACAAACAAAGTTTCTGGTCAACTATATCAGTTCCGTTATTTATTTTATTTTTTATTTTTAGAGATCTATTTAACCTCAATTTTAATCCAAATTATACCACCGGACTCGTAATTAATAGTATTTTTCAATGGTGAAGAAAAATTTTATGGATCTGGTGGGCTCCGGATAGCACTATTCACCTTAAAAAGTACTATTTACATGATCGGCGATTCCTATGATGTTACAATAATAAACAGTATTTGAAGTATATGTGATTATGAATTATTGACAGGAAGTGAAATTGAATGGATGAGATGTATATATATTGTAATATCTCATATCGATTGGAGAGGAGAACAAAATTGTTCTCATAAGGCTATAAATACATCTTCCTTGCATACTTGTTTTAAATCCTTGAGGGTTTCGGCTCAAAGCGGATAATTTCTGCAAGCGACCATATGGAGACGTTATAGTTTATATGTTTTAAAAATGTTTGTGCCCCTAAGAGACCCTAAAAATTATCTGATTTTTAGATTGGATAGGTTAGTTTTTAAACCGTTATATTGCTGAATTTTTATTTAAAAATAATAAAATTAGATAATTATAGGTCAATCGATAAGTTTGAATTATTATTATTGATGGAAAATAATTGATGATTAATAGATTGATTGGTTCAATATAAGATGCATATTGGAAAGGACCTATAGTTAATAGATAATGATTTTTTTATCAGTATAAAAAAAATTTCGGTAAATTGCTTAAATCAGTCGACTGTGTTAGTAAGGGTGTGTGTGTGTGCGCTCGTGTACTACATATACATATACATACATATGCACATGTATGTACATACAAATACATATATAGACATGTATATGTATGTATGTGAATTAAAATTATTCAGAAAATTTAGAAAATATTTTTTATTAATTTTCTAATTTTTTTTATTTTAGAAAATTGAAAATTTTATTTTGTATCCTCTATTTTAGAAAATTTATTAAAATAAATATGATTTTTATTTTCTGTTTTCTATAAAAAAATTTCTAAAAAATTGAAATAGTTTTTTTTTAAATAAATAGGTTATGGGTATCCATCAATTTTACTTTGTTTATGCATATATATATATATATATATATATATATATATATATATATATATATATATATATATATATATATATATATATATATATATATATATATATATATATATATATATATATATATAATTAAAATATTAGTTTAAAAGCCTAAAATTAATTCTCTCTAACATTAATTCTCTAACCCCATCATTAATATAAATCTTCATTTTACAATTTATTTGTCTACCTCGAAATTTCGGTCGTTATATAATCAAACAAACAATGAATTAATAGGTGGGAGAAATGCATGGGAATAAATATTTTGCTTGCCTTGCACATAAATTTTTCTTGGTTTGGTTTAAATTGTAAAATAATTTTCTTTAGCAAAGTATTAATTACGGTTTATGACGAAAACACCCTCGCTCGAAATCCAGAAACTATCAGCTTGACATAACTAACCTTAATATTTCCACATAATTCCAAAACTGGTCTCCCATCCTCCGCCTATCTTCGTTTTCTTTTTCCTTCTCTCTCTCTCTCTCTCTCTCTCTCTCTCTCTATAACTCCATTTCCATCCCCAGAAGCTTCTGATAGCGGGCCTCTACTATCGAATCTAAGGTTAATAAATACAAAATTTACACATATGCGTTTATCCTCTCCTTCTTTGCACTCAATTATTGTTTTTAGCTCTGGTCTTTTGGATCCAGGTGGCAAAATTTAGAGGGTAGCTTTAACAATTCCGTTTAATATTCAAGTTTTGTACTTTCTTGTCTTGTATTTCTGGGTTTGTGCTCTGAGATGTTTAGATTGACAATTTTTTTAATAATTATTGTGAATTTGTACGTCTGATGTTACTTGTAGGGAAGTGATGGACAAAAATTGGTAACTTTCTGCAATTTCTGTTTCTTCTGCAACAGATTGAAGTGAATTTTCTGATACATGAAGTGTGCAATTGAGAAATTTTATATTCGTTTGAGATACAAAACTAATCTTTAATGTGCAAAGATGACAAATTTTAGGGGCATCAGTTGGTGCATCATTGTTGGGTAATAGTACTTGAATTAGGCATCTTGGCAGTTAGCATGCTTATTGTTTTAGCATTTTGACTCTGAGTTAGGTGGTAGCTTTCCTTAATTCTAGAAAGGAATGCAAGTGTAAAATATTATGAATGCTGACTTTATTGGCATGAGAAAGGGTATTATTTATTTGTCGGTATCTAAGTTTGTTATATGTTTCTTATAAGCGTAGGTTGAGAAGTAGATGGCTGGTGTTTGTTTTGCCTTCTAGTTATGCTTTAAACTGTATTTTTAACCCTTTTTTTTTGTGAAGAAAGAATTAATTCTCTGTGAGGGCTTCATGCTCCAAAAGTCCAAAATATTATAAATATAACTTGGGAAAAATTAAGAAAACTAATGTTGTCTTCAACTTTATAATAAGTCTTGATGATTTTTCCATAGTAGATCCCTAGGTGGTACTTTATTCAAGATATGCGACAACTTTGAAAGGAGTTACCTTATATGTTTCTTTACTACGGTGTTTTATGTCAAAATTATTTCTGACATTATATTCTATGAAAGCCATTTGTGTATTTATAAGCTCTTAATCACTAGGGATTCCTACTTAATAACTGATGTGTGATGTTCTAACTTCTTCAGGCGTTTCCTGGATGATCAATCTGAAGCAAGGTCGTGAAGGAATTGTTAGTCAGACTATGCTTAAGTAATGGTGTTGGCACAATAATTTTTGGGGGGTTAAATGACTGGATTTAATCAAACAAGGGAAATATTGCATTTATTTTGGTTAACGCATGGAGGACCACACTTTAGTTGTTGGTCAAGAGTTCGCTGATGTCAAGGACCACACTTTTGTTGTTGGTCAAGAGTTCCCTGATGTCAAGGCTTTCCGCAATGCAATTAAAGAAGCTGCAATTGCACAACACTTTGAGCTTCGCATCATAAAAAGTGACTTAATTCGATACTTTGCTAAGTGTGCCTCAGAAGGTTGCCCATGGCGTATCCGTGCAGTTAAGCTCCCTAATGCCCCAACCTTCACAATAAGAAGCCTTGAAGGTACCCATACATGTGGTAGAAATGCACAAAATGGTCATCATCAAGCTTCTGTTGATTGGATTGTGAGCTTTATAGAGGAAAGACTAAGAAATAATATCAACTACAAACCAAAAGATATATTACATGACATTCATCAGCAATATGGGATCACAATCCCTTACAAGCAAGCTTGGCGTGCTAAGGAACGGGGGCTTGCAGCAATTTATGGCTCTTCTGAAGAAGGATACTGCCTGCTTCCTTCATTTTGTGAACAAATAAAAAGAAGTAACCCTGGAAGTATAGCGGAAGTATTCACCACTGGTGGAGACAATAGATTCCAGAGGCTCTTTATTTCTTTCTATGCTTCCATATATGGCTTCTTGAATGGGTGTGTGCCTATCATTGGGCTTGGGGGAATCCAACTGAAAAGCAAATACCTTGGTACCTTACTTGTTGCTACATCTTATGATGCTGATGGTGGATTGTTTCCACTCGCATTTGGTGTTGTTGATGTAGAAAATGATGAAAGCTGGATGTGGTTCTTGTCAGAGTTACAAAAGGCCCTAGAGACTAACACCGAGAATATGCCTCAGCTCACATTTATGTCTGATGCCCAGAAAGGCGTTATAGATGCAGTAAAAAGAAGATTCCCAAATTCTTCTCATGCATTTTGTATGCGCTACTTGAGTGAATGCATTGGTAAAGAATTCAAGAACTCAAGGCTTGCTCATCTTTTGTGGAAAGCTGCATGCTCTACCACGATTATTGGTTTTAAAGAAAAAATGGTTGAGATTTCCGAGGTCTCTTCTGCAGCTGCAAAGTGGTTGCAGCAATTTCCACCCTCCCGCTGGGCCTTGATTTATTTTGAAGGGACACGATATGGTCATCTGTCTTCAAATATTGAGGAATTTAATACATGGATCATTGAAGCTCGAGAGTTGCCCGTAATCCAAGTCATCGAGCAAATCCACAGTAAACTGATGGCTGAGTTTGAGGAGCGGCGTTTAAAGAGTAGTTCTTGGTTTTCAGTTCTGGCTCCATCTGCTGAGAAACAAATGCTTGAAGCTATTGATCGTGCATCAACATATCAAGTTCTTAGATCAGATGAAGTTGAATTCGAGGTTATTTCAGCAGAGCGCTCAGATATTGTGAATATAGGGACCCGTTCTTGCTCCTGCCGTGATTGGCAGTTACATGGGATACCATGTTCTCATGCTGTTGCAGCTCTCATTTCATGTAAAAAAGACATATATGCCTTCTCTGAGAAGTGTCTTACTGTTGCCAGTTACCATGAAGCATATATGCAAGACATATGTCCGATCCCTGAAAAAATTGGGTGGAGAAGAATCAGTGAAGCTCATACAGATGAGGACAATGATGCTCAAATTGTACGGCCACCCAAGTTTCGCCGGCCACCAGGGCGCCCGGAAAAGAAACGAATCTGCATTGAGGACCTTAACCGAGAAAAACATACTGTGCATTGTAGTAAATGTAACCAAACTGGGCACTATAAGACAACTTGCAAAGGTGAGATTATGAAGAGTATTGCACAGTTTTAGGTGTCTAATTTTGTAACTTAGAGATCACCTGATCAACTAGTTTTCATAATGCCAACCAGAACAGCATTGAGATGCTTAGGATATACCTTTTATTTACGCATGTAAAGTAGGAAATGTCCATGTAGATGTATTTGCAATTTTATGTTTTATATTAGGCTGTCGACGCCATAATATTTGGTTTTGAGAGCTGAAACCGAAGGTTGAATTCAAAATCATAAAATTTACACTCGAAACAATAAACAAGAATTCAAGATTTTGGGCTATCGCTTGTTTCTTTTCCTATTCTTTCCTCTTTCAATCAGGGAAGTTTCACATGAGCTCAATATACCTGATTAACACTCCCAGAGTGAAAATATGGCAAGATGTGCAATGGAAAAACCCACTAACTAAATTGATTTGCACGTTTCTGTTTGTCAAAAATATCCTCCTCATTGGCTAGCCAGCAAGACCAGCACGCAAAAGTTGGCCAGCGAGACGGTACACTCAGCAGCCATGATGGGCCAGCCAACCTGCACACTGGGCACCCGTGATGGGCAGCTAGCAAGCTCACCCCGGTGAAAAGATGCAGGCCAAAAAATGAAAAGGGCCTTATTTGCAATTGATGGTTACAAATGACTAAATTAAAGAAACAGAGTTGAGACAGCTACATTGATCTTCAAGCCAAGGACATCACAGAATTTAAGGGTTATCAAGTTCACTTGTATAGCTGCTTGAACCTTCTGCAAGCCTCTAATATATTTTCCCTATGGCCGAAAGCGCTAACCCGGACAAAGCCTTCACCACCAGGTCCAAATCCACTGCCTGGTGTGGTAACCACATGAGTTTTCTCAAGAATCTCACTGAAGACATCCCATGAACTCCGGCCAGGAAAGTGAACCCACACATATGGTGCATTCCTTCCCCCATAGACATTAAAACCCAGTGAATTGAATGTATCCATTATAATATCAGCATTTTCTTTGTAAAATCCAACCACCTTTTGCATTGCCTGCAATGAGATAAAAAAATTCATGGGTTCATGCTCCATTTCGGAAACATATGGGAAGAAATTAAATAAAGCAGAAAACTAAAAGTTCAATGTAGGATGAGGACTTACATTGTGGCCTTCTGAAGAGAAGCAAGCCAGACCACCAGCTTGGACAACATTGGATGCACCATTAAAGCATGTAGAAACAATGCGGTTGAAGTCCTTGGCAACAGGAAAGCCATCTGAAAAGAGAAGCTCTTTTGGAACCACAGTCCAACCTAGACGAACTCCAGTGAAGCCAGCATACTTGCTAAATGATGCCGTCTCAATTGCAATCTGCATAAATATGGAAGCCAGCATATTACAAATAGTCTCTGTAGAGAGTGAATGGTGAATTTTCAATAAGAAAACAATAAATCATGTCACCTCACATTGCAAGGCACAAAAGGCTCATGTCATTTGCTTAAAGAACAAAGCTGTGCAATTACTTTTAACATTCAAGGATTTTGTCCCATAAAATGAACAGATAAGAGTATAAACAAAGTAAATGTTGGTATGCATAAAACCTGTCCAATAAATGAAAGGGCGAGACGATTTCTGATGACTTATGGAAAGAATATTTCATTGTGTTGTTCAAGCCAACATGACAACTGAAACTTTGGAGAAATACAAGATTCCTAATCATAAAAGTCATTCAATATGCATGGCACATCAACAAAGCCACTCCTTTGAGACTATGAGGTAAAGGTTCCCATCTATAGAGATACTGATAAATTCAATACCCATTAGATTTAAATAATTTGGTTGGGTTATTTATGCATTTAAGATCACAAATATAATTCTAAAAAATAAATCTACAAAAATTATTTATTTCATAATTCCAAATATAAATATTTTTGAAGTATATCTATAAGCTGAAATAGAACAATACCAATATAGACCATTTTTCCAAAAGATACGCAAAATAGTATTCACAAAATTGAATAAATAGTTCATTTTCTTGTCCTGTCCAGTGATACCTAACCAGCATAAAACACAAAAGGCCACATTGGCAAGTTAAAATTAGATTTATGAAAAAAATGCATAAAAAGTGCCACAGAAGTGCCAGAAACAAAATGGGAACATACAAAAATCAGGGCCACTCTAGTAGGGAACAGGAAGTGTCACTGATTGTCAACTCAAAATTACCTCTTTGGCTCCAGGAATTTCAAATATGGAGCGCGGTTTATCTTCAGTGATATACATGGCATAAGCTGAATCATAGATTAAAATGGATCCATTGTCCTTGGCAAACTTTACTAGTCGTGTCAATTGCTCTTTTGTTGCAGCAGAACCAGTAGGATTATTTGGTGAGCAGAAAAATATGATATCTGTCCTAGATACCTTGGATAAATCAGGAAAGAATCCATTCTCTGGATTGCACCTCATGTATTCAATATTTCCATATCTCTCAACATCCTTCTGATACAGTCCAGTCTGACCCATAATAACACCTGAGTCTACATAAGCCTGCAATTTGACAGATAGTAATTAGAACAAAGACATCACATTCAGAAATCTTCATTGTCCCTACACCGCCACCCTAACTTAGTTTTCTTATTTGATACAACTTACATATCATAAACAAAAAGTAATTGATTCAATATAAAGTAATAATATTATGATATCTAGTAAAAGAAGGCCATCCTACATCACAAGAGCAGGATGCCAACCCCATCAATTGAAGGTACACATACCCATGAGGAACACCAGCTTAAGAGTGGGAAAAACTTCATTGAAAACTAACAAATCAAGTAATCAAATTGATTGTACAGTTCAAGCATTGGACAAATTAACATTAACCAACAGTGAGGTAAAGACCAATAGTAGCATACGCTAAAAAAGGCTCAGCCAGATCAAAACATGCATCACAAGCTAAAAATCACAAACTGAACTTATAGCTTGACAGTTTCATATATGCCCACATCAATGACAATCTTTCAGTTTATTTGCGGGGCTGGGAAGAGAATGAGACAGAATTCATCAGATCTTTCTCCAAACACCGGACAATATCTAGAAATGCTGTCATCCATTGGATATTAGGAAATGACATGGCCAGGTCTTGAAAAGGGATCCGTGGACAAACTTCTTCAGCATTTTTATTATTGTGTAGTTATTTTGAGCCTTTAAGAGCTTAAACCAGCAACCTCGCAGTTGCATATCTCCAGACTCCAAGACTTGTAGCATTATACCATAGTGCTGAGTTTGCATTTAGAGTCAAAAATGGCAGAAAAGATGACCAAATCCAATTAAGGAACAATAAACAAGGACCAGAATGCACTCAAAAAGATAAATTACCGGGTATGATGGATCTTGCACTGCTATAGTGACGTTAGACCCAAAAAGAACCTGTCATGAAATAAGCAAGCCAAGTTTGGTGACACATGAAAAACAGGAATATAATCACAAAAATAAAATGGAACTTCAAAAAGAAAAGGAAAATTAACCTGGAGACGGGATATGTCACATTTTGCACCATCTGAGACAAATATATCATCTTCGTTAATACCAAGTTCTCCATAAAACGTCGAAGCAATTGCAGTTCGCAATGGCTGCACAATTCAACAGTTCATGTTACCATTGATCTGCCACATAGCATAATCTAGAAAATTTAAAAAAAAAAAAAATGAAGCTGCAGTCACAATTGTCAAACAACAAAATCATGAAAACTAGTATCAAGATTTCAACAGACCTTTTCACCTTGTTCAGGCCCATAACCACTGTAACCCTCAAGAGTGGACAATGCCTGTGCTCTCTATGAAAGGAAAGAGGAGGGTGAATCTCCTTAAGAGATAAATTAGATTATTGAAGTAAAACTGTTTCTCACATCATGAGTAAATATAAGGGAGCCAAACCTTTGCTATTGCAGAAGTTATGACATCTGGAATGGGTTCAGTGGTGTCACCAATTCCAAGGCTTATCACCTTTGAATCAGGGTATTTCTGCAAGTGGGCATTCCTCCTGCGAGCAATCTTTTTGCAAAAGAACAGCCAAGAAGAGGAAAAGAGAAATATGAAAATCCAAATTAACACTCTCTACTACATAACAAAACCGAAGAAACTAACATCTTCAAAAATATGGATTAGTAAAAAGTCAAAAAGACATCAACATGCAAAGTATCCGACCACAGAAAAAGGAAGTTGCATCCTAGAATCCAAACAAATATGATATTAAAATTTTCCTTAGGTGCTCCCATTTGTAGATTCTTCCTGGAATGAGAATGATGCCTGCCAAGTTTGCTATTGATGGGTACCAAAAAAAAAACACTATTGTTCTAGGTAAAAAAATATATCCAAAGTGCATTGGTAATTTACAACTTTAAATATTCAACTCCAGCAAATATCCAATTAGGACGTCGGGACAATTAAAAAGAATAGGAAGAATTAGTTCACCTGGACAGTAAGGAACTAAAACCAAAGAACAGACAACTGGATCAGTTAATAAGAAGAGGGATATAATGAGAGCAAACCCAAATCATCTAATAAATTGAACCCAATCTCAAATCCTAACTAGCAACTACTAAAAAACTTATTAAAAATGAAAGGCATTTTAGGTAAATATCAAAACTTTATAAAAGCAGACCTCTGGAAACAAGTAGCCAGCCTGAAGCTTCGCCATGTTGGCATTTCTTGATACCTTTGTCTTGTAAGCTTCACAAAAAGAAAAAAAAAACGTACAGTTCCATTTCCATCAAATTCAAAGTCACAGAAAACACATAATAATCCAATCAACAAAGGGGCAAAACTCACTGGTCTTCTCTTCTTGGGGAGTTGCTACACACCTACAAATCCCCGTACTTTTGGAAGGAAGAGAAACATTACGGTTCCTGTAAAGATAATACGCAACGCTCAGATATCAAATAATGGTGTTTGGCGGCCGAGAAAGCAAGAGAGAAATTGCAAGAAAATTACGATACCTGTAATTGAAGCTTGAAGAAGCTAAAAAGGTAGAGGAAGAAGAAGAAAGAGAGATTGAGAGATGCTGCGTTAGTGACATTTGGTCTGTAAATTAATAGTGCAGTGAGAAGAAGAGGAAAGAGGATTGCTTAAGCAGAGAGTCAGCGAAATGCAGTTGGAAAAGGCAACTTCTTTATATGTCCTGATTTGTCATAGTTAATACTTTCGTAAAACCCTAGCATGCGTTTGAAGCTGAATTTTTTTTTTTTATTATTTGATCAAACACGTGGTGTAATAAAAATTGTTAATCCCTCCGTCCGTACAATTTTGTTATTTTGCAGAGATGAATATTTTATTAATGTTTTTGGAATAATTTAATTTATTTATATTTTTATTAATTTATATTTATTATTGAAATGTCCGAGAAGTATAAGATAGTGTTTAATTAAATGAGGATAATTTAGAGAATTGAGATAATTGGAAGTGTTAGAAACAAACTAGTTTGGCAAAATATTTGGATGGTCCTCCCTCCGTGCTCTGGTTGGCTCTACATTTCTTGTTTTTGAGGAGTGGAAAGCCACAGAAAATATGTTTAACAGTGTTTTTGTGCCGGTGAGTTATGCTTCTTTGCAAGCTCCAACATCGGTTCAAAGTGCGAGTATAAGATGGACTTATAAGATCGATGTAGCCATTTTTTTCTTTACAGGGTAAAAGTGGTTATGAGGTTGTGTTCAGAAACATACATGGGCTGTTTTTTAAAGCAGTTTTAGGTCACTAACCAGGGATTTTCTCTTCACGTGCTGCGGAGGCTATGCCCCAAAGTTCAATGCTCACTTGGATTGTAGACTATCGACCTAAAAAAGGTGATATTTTTACGGATGCTCAAGAGTTACCTCTTGCTATTATCAATGGTTTAGTAGATCTTTCAAACTATGGTTTAATCATTTATGATTGCAGATCTCTTTTATCTCGCTTACCTGACGTTAATCTTTCTTGAATAAGTAGAACCAATAATTGTAAAGCTTACAAATTAGCTAGAACTTTCTTACTATTTGATTCTTTTCTTTGTTGGGAGATTATTCGCCCTTGAATTTGATCTTTCTTTTCATAAAAATCATTTTTTTTCTTTAAAAGAAAAAAGAAAATGAAAGAAAGTATCCACAAAAAATATAAATTCTTTTTCCATGCATCAATTTTTTATTAATTTAATTCATGAAGTTTTTATAAACTCCATTTAAACAATATTTTTTTAATTTGTATTTTTTTTGTTAGATCATGAAGGGTCTTAAGAGAATCCTTGCATAATGAATGCACATTTAAGCTATACGTACCCATAATATCCGCTCGAACCGGACAGAAACACAAAAATAGCAAAACTCTACCGTAAACAATTCAATACAGCTGTAATTTAAAATTTATTACTTTCATTTCAAAACAATAGCATCAACTTTCTTTTTAATTTATCCCAAAATATGATATATTTGCTATTTATATTACATAATTAATTTATAAAGTACCTATACTTAATTTCTTAGTACTCAACAAATGCTTATCAATTCTTTATCTCATTTTTCACATAAAACCTTAAAAGACACAAGATATAATATTTAATATCTTATATCATTGCGAATGAAAAGCATAGAATTCAAGTTCTTCTAATTTTGATATGAAAGGGAATGCTATTTATGTTATTCATTCATAAATTCAATTGACAACGAAGCAACATTGAATTAATTAACGATGAAGCATAATTTGTAAATACATGAAATCGACATTTGATCATTTTACACCCTGTCTTTTTGAAAACTCTAAACATGGCATACTATTAATATTAATGTGTACAACTAACAAAACTGTGGCGTGGCCAGAAAACAAAGACGTACAAGTAACAAAACCAAGAAGTTCAAATATCCACGAAAGAGAAGAACCAAACATGCTAACTTGAGTTGAAGTTAACTTCACAAACTATATTACGCCTAAAACGTAGAAAATAATAAAACATATATTTAATTTTAAGATTTCAATTACTAATCCTACGATGTAAGAAAGCAAATAACAAAAACAGTCTGATATTCAATTCCTACATTAAGCATTCCTGTATAGTCCATATTGCGCATAATTAATCTTCTTTTTCCTTTACTAAGGCCTCAACTTAACAAACTAAGAACAAAATCTTGTACATTTTATGCTTTGAATAGAGCTTTAACATATTCTCATAGCAAACAAGATGAAGCCTGCACCTGATTTTACTCCAAAGCAAACCTATACTCTTAACTGCCAAAATGAATTTAATAAATTTTACATGATCTGCGAATGCTTCTCGTGGATTCAAATGTCATGACTCCTCGAAGTGGTGATCTGTCTCATCGTAAATCTCCTCCTACACGACATAAAAATTGAGTTAGAAGACATTTACATATTAGTGATCCACCAGTCAAAAGAAGCATATACACTTTTCTTAATTACTACATTTAGTTGAAACTATATATATATATATATATATAGTTTCAACTAAATGTAGGAACTCACTATAACAGATCCAACATTTCCCTATTCTCACATTCGACAAGCCTCTTCTCTTTCACATTATTAACAAAGTAGCCACAACAAGGTATCCAACTCTTTTAAGATCTACATATGCGATGAAAGCACCTCAAACCCATTGCGTTGATATCAGCATAGGTCCAGTGATCCGGATGGTAAAACAGGCAGAACAACGAGAAGCAAAAGGCTCATGCTTCACATTTACAAATTCTACAATTCACCGATTCCTTTTTTTCCACCTAAGAAACCATACTTTCCACAAAGATTCTTCCCTAAGAAACTTCCTAAGCAGAAACAAATCCATTTTTTAACACACATTTAAGTCCAAATTCCTGTTCTCCTTTCTCTAAAATTTCTAGTACCCTGATTGCAAGCGAAAGTTCAATTCTTTCAAGAACAACACAATCTTATACTCTGCTCTCACATTCAAAGGTAATTCATATTGCATCTCTTTACATTCCAATCATGAGTTTGTTTAAAAGTAAGTTGCCATGTACTACAAGGCAGCTAAAACCAAGTTTTTCTTTTCTTTTTCTTTTTTGAAAAATAAGGGCATTATTAGTACCTGTAAAAGCTCTTCAATGACATCTTCCATTGTTAATATACCAACGGCTTCTTCTTCTTCAGGAAGGGTTGGGAGAGAATTATCATTTATATGCAGGATGTCAGAGTCAATATCCTTTGACCACTT
Organism: Excoecaria agallocha; assembly: GCA_037975025.1. Lineage (NCBI taxonomy): Eukaryota > Viridiplantae > Streptophyta > Magnoliopsida > Malpighiales > Euphorbiaceae > Excoecaria > Excoecaria agallocha. The sequence continues at coordinate 130,634 of JBBPFJ010000046.1, forward strand.
CTTGCTCCTTGAGCTCCTATATGCATTATTTGCACTATTAGGAAAACTCTTCCACTTTTGAAGTGGCCTCCTGTTCTTCAAAGACTTGTCTTGTGCAGGCTTTTCGGAATCAACATCGACCCTAACTTCTTTTAGTTGAACTATTTTACATGCCAGAGAGAGAGAGAGACAGCAGATATTATCAAGTCATTTCCCATCAAAAAAGAGTGAAGAATTTTACATGAAAAGTCTATAGAATATAGCTATGAAGGTTTTGCCTAACAAGGAATTATTAGGACAGAAAACTATGAGTTTGGAACTTACTGTCCCCCCCATTGGTAACAGGTTGTTGCTGTTCTGTTGTGTTGCACTTTCTTACAACAACAGCCATGTGACTATGACCTTTCTGAAATTCATTCAATATATCATACAGTGGCATAGTTTCTGGAACCCTAGAATGTATCAAACATAGAGCATCAGTTCATTATAACATAAAGCAAATTGAATGCCACCCAGAACAACATCGCTGAAAATTTCAACTGCATAAACAAATATAAATACAAGGTACCTGGGAATCCTACGGATCGTGACATTCTTTACAGGTACTTCATCTTCTGGATGAATTGTCAATAAATTCTTGGCCTAAACAATTTGGAGATTCACTTTTAATTACAATAATGATAATAATAACAATATATATAGCTAGTTCAAATATATATATATCTTGATTGCTTGTTCCATTTTCGTAAGAAATGTGAGACATGACAAAATTTAGTCATACAAGCAATTCTATAAAGCACCATCCTCAGCCTCTCTCCCCCACCCAAAGAAGAAAGAAAGAAAGGAGATTGTCTTTCATCCTTTTGAATACGTCACAGACATCATTTACCAGAATAAGTCCAATTATATTTGTAGGTTGCTCATAATAAACTGGCACTCTGCTATGCCCTTTCTCCAATATCAAGCCCATCAGCTCCCTGTACATAAGAAATATGCAATACATGTAATAAGGATGAATTTCATGCAGCAAAAGCAAGGCCTTGGAGAACATCTTACTTGTCAAGTTTGGCATTAATATCAATCGCAAAAGTTTCGGCTATAGGAGTCATGGCATCAGCAGCTGCTTTCTCACTAAGCTCAAGTGCACCAGCTATAATTGTCGTCTCATCATGAGTCAGTTCTCCACCTTTCCCAGCCTATAAATAAGACCAACAACAGGATTACAAGCTCATAACAGAGGGTAATGCACATAGCAGGAAGGTACTATATGCACAGAAGAATATGGACAGAGGAAATTTCAATGGAAGTATATCTCAGAGACAGCAAGGAAACTTCGAGGTACTATATGCACAGAAGAATATGGAAAGAGGAAATTTCAATGGAAGTATATCTCAGAGACAGCAAGGAAACTTCGCATCCGCTCAATGGGCTTGACATCGATTAAAAGAGAAAGTTACAATAAGCAGCAACAATAAATAGTTGGGGAAAAAATATGGTGTTTAGAATTACACATTTCAGAAACCAACAGTACACACCTCATTGCCATGAAAATTTACAAGCGTTTTCAACTCAGCTCTGCGGAAGAGAGCTACATGCCCGTGGCCCAGCAGACAGTCTAGAAGCTGAAACATCACAAGTAATTAATAATTATTTCACTCTCTAAGAGGATTAGATGATAAATGTTCTTAAACCAGCATCTCTAACCTTGCTTATTGGATACGCAACAGGGAAGCAGATCCAGACAAGTACACGAACAACTGGAGCCAGTGTTGCACCAATTGCCAAGCCATATCGTGAACAAACAGACTGTGGTATAATCTGGATATCCAATAAAAAGAGTTAGTGCATACCACATCACCATCTTAGATATTTATGGACATCATCAAGTGGCATTACCTCAGGAACCCTACTTCTAAATCAAACCGCATTTCTCCTAATTTCGATAACTCAATAAAATTTCAAATAGATTCCTCACCTCACCAAAAAGGAGAATCAATGTAACTGAAATTAGAATAGCGCCCCATGCTGTAACGAGACCATCAAGAAAAATAGGGAGTGCCTGAACAAAGAAGATAATAAGATGCCATTTCTACTATGCACCCAAAGCTCATTGCAAACGTTTCACTAATAGCTACCTCCATAGCAGCAGCATTGCATATGAGCAGTGTGCAAAGCAACAAATGCTGATTTCTCACAACCGGTAATATCTTTGCTGTTAACAGAAAGGACAAGCGTTCAGTGCATATACCATGTAGTTTTACATAATAGCTACTCCAATAATAGCATTTAAATAGGGCTGCTTAATGCACCATCTCAAATCATAAACCTCACAACTTTCACCCAAAATAAGATGCCTTAAAGGACAATTCAGCTATCTTCATCACACCCTCTATGCCATAAACGTATTCAATCCATCGCAGTAGATTTACAGTCAACAGGCGACAGGAACACATATTGGGCTGGTTCCCTTAGTTGTTTTGCAGATGGTGTTCCATTCAGTGGCAGGACACTACCCCATGCCAAAGTTTTTTGTGATTATCAAAGGAGAACCGTGACCTCTCTATTATCAATTAAATCAAGATTTTACTAATATAAAACAAGAACACTCTTAGGAAGCAGAGAAATTGAGCTTCCCAAAGGCAGTCAAATTTTCTAGATATGATTTTTGCAGGCAGTATATACAATTTGTATGACAGATACTTTGAGAACAAGAAGTCAATATGCAACATCTGCTTATAGCCTGCCACTAATTCAGTTAGGTAAGAAGTCAAACCATGAGAATGTGAACCTACCTAGAACATCTGTTGCACATAAACTGTTTAACAACTAAATGTTTTCAACTCACCTCAGCCTTAGTACTAGTTTGCTTGTGATCCAAATCATATAGAATAAATAAAAATAAAATAAAATAAATAACAATAGTGATGTTGGCTATCACCTATTATAATGATCATCAACCATTCTGTCTTTCATTCACTGTCTATGATACAACTGAGGTTGCAATCACTCGCAATATAGTTAAGGAAACATTATAGCCAAGATCAACAAGCTAGCAATCTAAATGTACAAATTCTTTGACCAAAAAATTGAACAATTTTCTAAAAACAAATTTCCCAGACTTACAGTTAATTGAAAAACTAATATCTGACTGTACATGAAAATTTATGACCACCAAAATGCATCAGCCTTGCTCAAGAGTGGCAAATGAAAGGAGACGACAACTGCAAGGTGGACCTTCCTAGTACTTGTTCACTAAATTTGTTTTTCTATAAATATGAACACACATGGACTCCGTCTGCATTTCTGTTTTATCAAGGGACTACCGTACTCTGGTCAATCTTTTTCATTCTCCAGCCATTTAACCGTGTTATCAAGAAACAATGGTTGATCTTTAGTTTATGAACCGTTAATTAGTGAAGCCATTGATTCTATGTTTCATCTAGAAACACTAATAAAAAATTCAAAATCCAGTCTTGTTAGTACTAAAACCATACAGATCGTTATTAAATACAATAACTAACTAATACAAGCAAATATTTCGCATTAAGCTGGGTTCCACGCGAAAAAAAACTACACAATCTAAAATCAATCTCCAAATCACCTCACATCTTTTCTCACATTTTCTTAGAATGCAAACAAAAAAGCAAAACCAAAAACGCAAAAAGAATAGATAAATAAATAAAAAGGTGAAAGTGAGACATTGAAAAAGGAAGAGAAAAAAATACCAGCATGTTTGCGATCCTTCGGTGTTCCAGACTGGGCAAGAACTTCAAGATCAACAATACTCATAGACATAAGCCCCAAAGTAAGCCCAGACATTAATCCAGCAAACAAAACCAGCAAGAAGATAATCAAAATGTGTATGAAGAAACCCGTTTCGCAGCACTCATACTCCACCGCCATTCAAATCTTTTCTTCAACACGCAACACATACACAAATTCCAAAAAAAAAATAATACCAAATCAGCAGATTAATCGTTAGAGAAACGACAACCAGAGCTCAATCACCTCCATTTTTTCCTAAAAAAACAAAAGCGTTTCTGTGTTTCGAAACGCTTATTTTCTAAAGAAGAGCTATATTCAGGAAACAATTTCTAGAGAGAGAAGTGGAGGAATATACGGGTGTTTGGGTATAAAAACGTATGGAATCCGCGATTAAGAAGATAGAGATGTAAGGCGGAGGGAAAATGAAAAGTATCGCCGGCGGGAAATAAAGTGACAGAGAATATGACCGGCGGTGGTAGTTATGAAAAGAGAGGGTGAAAGCGATAGGAACTTTATAGAGACAATAATAAGAGGCAGCGCAGTAGTGTGAGAAATTGAGAGAGAGAAATGACTGGTTTTTGGTTGTGTCTCGAAGGTGATGGATGACAACCCGAGCTGCGAGACTTACGGCAGAGGTATCACATTATGCAAATTATTTGTTTTTACTTATATATATATATATATATATATATATATATATATATATATATATATATATATATATATATATATATATATATATGAGAGAGAGAGATAATATTTTAAGATGTACTCGTAATATTTAATTACAGATAGAAATATTTTTACACTTTTAATTAAGTGTGTCACAGCAGATGATTTTGAAGACTTGAGTTGAATATGAAATAAAGGTTAAATATGTAAAAATATCTTTAATATTTATTAAAAATAATAATTTTATTTTTAATATTTAATTATGTATAATATTGTGAAATCTTTCTTATAAATAATACTTTTGAAAAAATTATTTGAATTTTTAAAATGTTTTTCAAACTATTTATATTTTTTCTTTTTCATTTTCGCAAGATTGAGGAAATAGCAAGTGAGATCCACTGCATGGAGGGATGTAGGAGTTTATTGCCACTCATTTCCTCTACGGAGAGAAGGTGGGGGAGAGAGAGAATGAAGCCTAGTGTTCAATTTCACAATAAAAAATTACGAAAATGAAAAAATTTTCATTTTCTTAAATAATTTTGCAAATACTCAAAATCCTAAATATTTTTTTAAAATACACTATTTTTAAAAAGTCCCGTCAAATTTGCAATTAATCTTGCATTGTCTGCTCTTAAATCCATTGAAGATGGCAATTTGAAGCTTAATCTTGGAGGTAATTAACCAAAAATAGTGGGAAAATATTTTTTTTTCATAATTTCTGGTTATTTAGGAGTGGCATTAGGTGACAGTTGGATCTCTCCTGAAGATTTTGTGGCAAGTTAACTCGTTTAAATTGCTTTATTTTTCATCCATTTTTTAATTTATTTATTACAGGATTGTTTATTATTATGAATCTTGATGTTTTATTATAATAAAATTGCAGCTTTCTTGGGATCCTCTTCTCAAAGATGTGTCATGGCTTGAAAGTAAGGGTTTAAAGACTGTAAATTAATTTATAATTAATATTTAGAAATATCATAATGTTTAAAAAATTATATAATTTTTATACTTCATTTTATATTCGTAGAAAAAAGTTAATTATATTATTTTTATCAAAAAATTATATTATTTTTAATTTAATAATATATTATTGGCTGAAAGCATAAATATTTAAATTGTTTTTATCTTATATATAACTATTTTAAATATATATTAACAGTTTAGCATACAAGATTAAGCAGCAAATCAAAGCTTGTGATAAACTAAAAATAAAATCCTATTAGAAACCAAAGAAATAATTGTCATCCAATGAAAATTAAGAATATAAAATTAGAAATTTCACTTGCCACAAACGAGAGATCAGCAACTTGAACCCTTGTAGAATTTCTTGGTTTCAAATCACTATCTAATGGCCCGATCTCTTCAAAATCCCCTGTACCAACATCTGATCCACCCTGAATCACCAAACCCAATAAATTTCCCATTTACGCAGAGGAAATGAGCGGCAATAAACTCCAACATCCCCCATGCGGTGGATTTCACCTGTCATTTTGACAAATATTTCTCGCAAAAATGAGAAAAACATAAAAAAATTCATATAGTTTGAAAAACATCCAAAAAAATTTAAATAATTTCTCCAAAATTATTATTTATAAAAAAATCCATAGTATTGTTTATAAAAATATTAAAATTGTATTATTTTATCACTAAAATAATGAAACCGTTAATTTAATATAATTTCATCAAAACGATATTGTCACATCCTTATACCACCGTATTATACGTACAGTGATCGAATATTATAACAGTATGAAGGTTACAATTGCTATACCAAGCAATTCAGTAAATTTTTTTTTTCAATTTTTTTTTCACACGTACAATCGTATTAACAAAAGTATACTACATAACCATTATATAATATAATTATATTTAAATATTACATAAGTACAAATCCATACACCATAAATCTACACCTATAGAATTTCTATACGTCCAATATGCACATTTACATGCCATGCATATTCTCATCCTTGTATTTCATCTTGTTCTCAATTACTCGTGAAGCATTGACAACTTTAATTTTTCATCTTTTTAACCTGCGTGTAGTGAACCAATTACAAACTGATTGTCAGAATGCCTAGTAATAGATACATATCTCAAACTTTCCATAATTAAACACATGCATACACACAAACATCCTTATTCATATATTACATGATCATTAAGTATGTTCATAAGATACTTTGTAAATAACAATTTATCATTTATTTTAATCATTAATTTTAACATGTACTTCACCTTAATGTTGTTTCAGTTATTAATATTATCATCGTTATCATTTTATTTTCCTTAGCATTAACTTCATTTTCGAACCACTGTTCCATTCGTTAACATTTATTATTATCCTTATTACTATTATTCTTTTTTTTTATCATTTACATATTTGTTATACTTTTATTTCATACTATTTTCATTATTATTATTATCTCCATTTCATTACTGCTCACATGTAAATTATTTGATTACCCTTATCACTTCCTTATTCATTTTATTTTTATTATATTCCTATGTTTAGACACAAATCTAAATAGGTTCAGATCTAATTGATATTCATCAGCCGCTTATGCTGATATAAGTTATAACGGTTTGATCAGACTTGATGTCCAATCTAATCTCGCTGTTTTACCTGTCACATCACACAATTTTTATCGTATAAACTGTCATATCAGACATCTAAATATACTAATCGCAGATACTCAAAATTCAATACTAAATTGTTATAATTTTATAGATTTTAACTATCTAAAAACTATATATACAAAGAGATTTCAGAAATAAGGTATTGCTCATATTGATACTTTTTCACTACTCTCTCTCTATATCATCTTGCTTAAATATTCGAGTGTTAATTTACTACATTCAAGGAGTTAGACTTTGTTTGTTTTACAGATCAATTTGTCTTAATCGGCATATCGACAAAACTTACTACTAATTTAGCTCTATTTGTTCATAAATTCTGATAATACAAAACTTATCAATTATTATGCATAGGTGGTATTTGAATTACTTTATAAAAGTTGTATAAATTAAATTTGGATAAATATTTTCTTAAATTATAAATACCTCATTAATATAATAAACAAGCTATAGATAATTAATTATAAAGAAATACTGAAATAGTAATATATTTTTTAAAATAATAATTTATTCTATTCATATTGTTTTTAGATTTAATATATAAAAAACACTTAAAATTTTCAAATTTTCTACCAATTCAGTATCTAATTATTATTTTTGGAAATTAATATTTAACAGAATTAATTTTATTAATTAATGAACACCTTTTATAGTCTACAATATTTGTCTAGACGGCAAATGCCTTCTTTATAATATGATATAAACATTATAGAAATAAAATATAACCCATGCAATTAATAAATTAATTCAACAAAAATAAAAAATAAAAAACAGCATAAATCAGATAGTCTATTAGTTATTTTTCAATATAAAATAAATTTGAAGAGAATAAATAGAAAAAGAAAAAAAAACCTTGAAATTTGGATTATGTGGACTCGGTTATTTTGACTGGGCCAAACTCGGCCTAGAAACAGAAGCCCTTAGCGAACCCAATTTCCACCCCCTTTCTCATCCTCTCCTGTCTCACTCCCCCCTCTAGCGTCCTCTCACTTTTGCCTTCTGCCGTTCAACACCAGCTGCGGCCCGGTCCTTTCTTTGCGGCGCGAGCTTCCTGATTTTCCGGCGACACTCTTCACTGCCTGAAGGTTTGTTCTCAGTCCTTTTCTAACATATCATTGTTTCTCTTTCTTTCTTCTTATTATTGCTATTCGTGAACAATATACACAGCATAATCTTACCTTTTTTCTGTTCCTTTAACATCGTCGGTTCTCTATCTTTCTTTTTCTATGATTTGTTTTATTTTTTTTTTGTTAAATTTTTTATATGTATCTTATGCACCTCAATTTGTTATAGTTACATGACTGTTACCTTGAGGTTCATCGCCTTAGTTCTCCTAGGTTCCTTACTAATATTTATAATAATTCGTCAGATTGTTTTTCTTAATAACAGCTGACTACTGATCAGCAAAGTGTAGAAAATCGCTCTTATCGCAGTTACCTTTTTGTAGGTTAATTTTATGTTGTTGCTTCATTTTAATTTATTCGTTTATCCTTTCTCTCTCTTTTTTTTTTTTTTGAGTAGATTTATTTAGCTTGTTTATAATTTTGCTGGATGGTTATTGGAATTTCATTGCCAATCAGTCAATCCTTGTAGTTGGAGCACTGTCAATATGTTTACTGGTAGAGTGAATAGAGCACAATTTACCAGAGTGCTTTATTTCTTTTCTTTTCTGACTAGCTATGGTATGATACTGTATGATCAATAAGTAAAAAAGCGTTGGACTTGAAAAAATGCATAGAACTCAAAAATGCAGTGCTTAACATACCTAAATATTAAATGTGAAACATCTTACTGCTAGTTCATTGTTTACTGTTCTTCTAGTTTATCATGGACCGAAAGTTGAAAACCTAATTTCATGGCTTAACTTTTTTGAGGTCATGTAATATTATATTCTAGTTTATCATTTTGCAGGTACTTATTGAATTCTATTGAGTTAAACCTCAAACATAAACTCTATGAGCTCATTTACCAACTCCAACTTCGACAATCTTCTCCTCCAAACCCTAATGGGCCGCCTCCAAATTGCACCTCCAAATGCTACCAACCCTTTGCTCTCTCGGTCCCTTGAGGATCTCCTATTAGATGCTGTCAACAGTTTCTCTGATAACTCTGATGATGAAGGATCTGATAACAGAACTCAACTCTCAAAAGAAGAATCCAAGCTTGAGAAGGAAATCATTCGGCTGATCCTATCTGGTAAGACTGCTCAACTGAAACCAAACTCAGGCCAGGCAGTTACAATTGGTGAACATCACATATGCATTGGATTTCATGAGGAAAAAGGGTCAGATTATCGAGTGTGGGAGTGGCATGGGCATATTATGCTTTTCGATGAAGAGAATGGATACACGCCTGAGTATATCTATGGGAATTACTTTGAGAGGTTGCAGGGTAAGTCAGACATGCGTGCTGGGGTTAGTGAGAAGGAAAAAGAAGAGGAGGAGGAGGATACTGAAGAAGAGAAAATGGGGAATTTGGGTTTGAGAGAGTTGATTGATGGTGGGGATTCTGGTGGTGCTCGAATTCTTCATAGGAATATCAATGCAGGCTCTCCAAGGTTTGTTTATAGAAATCTCTCCTTCACCATTATTTCGTCATTGTGCATGATATGCTACTGTTTTTGACTCTTCTCTGTGCAGAATTTACTTTGGAATGTGTCATTTTCATGGTAGTTGGATGTCCCTTCTCTATTCATGCGTCTTGCTTTGGGTTTGCATTAAAGTTTAAGCTGTTTACCTTTTGGACCATTTATTTCATACAGACATTGCTTATTGAATATCTACATATTATATGGGCTTATTTTTGGAAGTTTACCTTCATAGAAGTGCTAGAGTAGGAGGGTACTAAAACCCTATGGCTGTGGCTAGCAAAGATCAATCATAGATTCATGTTTTCTTTCGAGCTGTATGTGCATTAGTTTGGCTGCATATTGCAGTGAGAGGATGTTTGGAAGATAATTGTTTTAAAGATACATGTGATGTATCGTTTGCAATAGTTTTCGGCAAAGAATGTTTTTTCGATGCAAGACAGGTTAGAGAACCAGCCTATCGATGCTTTTTGGTGGAAAAATCTTCAACAACTGGATGAGATTAAGATTAGAGTCTGAAATGTTGATATTTTGGAGGTTGTTCAGGAGTTTTGAATGATATGTTTGCATTTAGGAGGCAACCAATAAAAGTAGGGAAAAGTAAAGGTAGAATTGATAACAAAAAAAAAAAAAGACACTGGTGTGGAAGAATATTTGGCAGCTGGCAAAGGTGAATTCCCCCTTACGGCTGGTCACATTCAGATTCAAACCAAAATTAATCTTTCTTTTCTGTACATTGTATTTCATTCAGCTCTTGGAACATCTTTTTCTTAAATCAGTTTTCTAATGTACTATGATTTGACCTTGGAAATATATTAATTGCTAATGTTTTTCTTATCTGTCTTGCCTGTGGTTCAAACCTCAAACATAACATGAACGTCGGGAGTCAATGTCAAGAAGTATTTTTTTGTAATCCAATTCTCTATATCATGGCAGTTTTATCTATTGTTTCTCTTTGCTTCTTCAGGTCATTTGATTAAAATTGATGTTTGATGCACTTCCATATGGATTTTAATTTCTCATTTTCGTTTGCCATATCCATCAGGTTAAGTTGAGTTTGCATAGCATGTGGTTTTGGATATCAAGGCGGAGGCATCACTCGTTATGTTATAATTTGGCAGATGCTTCCCATGCAGTCTGATCAATGATCTGGTGTTTCCTGTGGGCCCCTACAATCAAACTTCAGAAACATATTAGATTATGTACATGAAGAAGTTGAATTCAAATTGCAAGAAAGTTTTGTTTTAATAAGTCTTGATTTGAGTAAAATAATAGGTACATGGATCTTTTGAATGTTCTTAATGGCTATCAGTCGTTCTGTACCATGTGCGCTTGTGCAGTTGTATGTGCATATGTGAAAAACATTTTTAGCTGCAAGATTGAAGTTGGTCTGTGGTTAACTTTCACACCACCATTTGAAGTTATACTATTTAGAAGTATCTGATTGCTTGGTTGCTATTGATGGGTTCGCACCTGAGAACTGCGTTCTTGCACTCTGTTTGATATTCTAATCTCAGCATGTGCTTTCGCTGCATGCCTGTAATTTTAGCCCTCGGTTAGCACAGGGCTCGGGTAGCACAGGGCTGCTATGCTTTGTTGTATTTCAATTTGCACGCTTAAATACATATATGTTGAAGTTAATCAGAAGTGGTTTTAGAATTTCCAATCCAAGGACACTTAACAATGAAAGTTATGCATCGGAAAGAATGTCGTGTCATTTAATAAATTGAATGAATCATTTTACATTATGTGGAGTTAATTTTTTGTCAAAGAATAATTGGAAAAAATCATCAACGAAGCAAATCTCTGTGAAGTGCAGTCCTACTTATAGGAAACAACATTTGTGCAGCTTCTTCTGCCTTCAATATTGGAAATATGATTCTTGATACACCCTACAAAACAAAATCCAAACATTTCAATTATAGAAATGCACTCTAAAGAATTTTGATGTGTTCCATATAAAGTGGACGTGTATTATGAAAGATGCATGTACCGAGATCAATTTAGTTCCAGCCCAAATTCCTTTAGGCGTGGGAAATGGTACTATTAACCGGCCAACTCCATAGATAGCGACAGCAAAGAAATGCAGCACTAGATTTACAGGAGATGGATTAAGCCCTGAAAGCAGAGATATTGGTCCATTTGAATATACACCCCCAAAGCTAAGGTAATCGAAACATGCTTCCCGCATTTCATTTCTTGCTCCATCTTTTGATGCTGAGAAGACCTTGTAAAGGGCACCTGCCAATGTGTTTATGGTGGATGCCATTGGCTGCAGCGGAACAAGAAAGCACTATGCTTATTACTAATTTATAATTAATGATTATACAAACCACAACTAAATGGAATTGTGACTAACCTTTCGAAGAGTATAAAAGGATCGGAGGGATTTGCAAAGCTTAGATGCATCATTTAGACTGTGGAAAGGACTGAGAAGATCACGTAGTAGAACGATATCAGAGAGTGCAACAGTCATTCCTCCTCCTGTTAATGGATGTCTCATGTTGAATGCATCTCCTAACAGCAATGCACCTGGTTTTGCTCTAGCTGAAGCTGCCATACTTCTGTTTGTCATTGATCTTATGTTTCCTTTCTCAACTGCAGCCATGAAAGCATTGTATAGCTCAGAAGGTATCTGGTGAGCCATCTTGGTTTTCAAGTATTCAGCTAATTCTCCATTGGAAATGGCGGGTACTTTCTGCCCTGGTATATCGACCAAACAACGGAGCTCTGTGCTGCTAATGGGATAAAACAAGATGGGTGATGGGTCAGCCAGAATAACATGGCCATGATTTTCATAAGGAAGATCGCAGTTCTCCAGCACCAAAGCAACGAAGCAAGAGGGTATATCAACCTGAAGAATTTTGTTAGAGCTTTTATTAATCTATATTTGCTATTATACAATCTTTACTGAGCAACATTGCATCCTAAATTACCTTTGGGTTGCAGAGAGAGCGGCGCAAGTTTGAGAAACAACCATCACATACAATAGTAAGGGAAGCATAAGCACTCATCTCTTGACCATTTCTAGTCCTGTAATTCACTCCTTTAATGGTTCCCTTTTTCTTAACTAATGATGTCACAATTCCTTGTTCCAATCTTACACTACATACAGAAGATGAAGAAAAGATATGATTTTTTGTGAGTAATAGTTGTACCAAACATTCAACAAGATTAATTTAAGTATTCGTCGAAGATTACTTGGGAAGAGAGGCAGCCTTTTGGCGCATTCTTTGAATGAAACGCCCATTGTGAAAGCTTCTTCCAGAAGCATCGGACTTGAAACCTTCTAAAGGACAGGAAAAAGTTTGGTACTTTTACCATCCTTGAAAATTGCATATCCAAAGACTTGTTGAGCATCAATCCCTTCTACAAAATCTATGAAACATAAAATATGAATTACAAAACCTGAAGGTGGTCAAGAGATGGATACTAAATATTCTAAATTGATTGCAAACCTTCAAGGCCTAACTCAATGAGTTTGAGATAGCCACCAGGCTGTAGGAGTTCACCAACAATTCTATCAGGCTCATTCAAATCTCTCTCTATTACTTGAACTCTGTGTCCATCCTGCAATATGAAACCATAAGATTTCCAAGTCAAGCTTAAGCAAATAACCAGAATTATCTAAGGCTACATAATTATGCAGTGGTTACATATAAACTTACCTTGCCAAGAGCATAAGCAAGAGCTGAACCAGCAACACCAGCCCCAACTATGATTACTTCAGGATTTGAATCTATCCCGGACCGCCCCATTTCTTTGGTAGAGCTACTCAACAAAGATTCATCTTTGAATTTCTTCATTGAACCTCTGTTATTCTTCTTTTTTCTTAAGGTATAAAAGAGAATCAATGCCCAAATTGAAGCTGTAATTCCTTCCAAAATGTGCATATAATCAATCTTAACTCTAAGATTGATTGGTAGTTCTTGTCAAGTAAGAGATATATTTCTTGCTGTTTCTAAGAAAAGTTATGTGATTTTTATAGGGTGTATAGACAGTTCACGTAATTGTTATTCAATGAATTGCCAAAGAAGAAATTTCCTGATTGACTGAATAAGACCAATATTTTCTTTTGCTATGTCTGTATAATACTTTTGACTGAATAAATTAAAATCATCAAAGCTCAAAAAACGTACTTCAAAGGAGATTGAAACCATGGGAGCAAAAGCAGACAAGACAAACAGAAACAGCCCATAATTTAATACACAAGTAAAGAAACAGGGGAGAATAAAAACAAAATATAGGATAAAATTATGCAGCATGCTGCTTTGATCAGCATCCTTCTTTTCTTTTAGAAAGTGGCTTTGACATCTACTTTGGAAGAAAACAATGTATTTATGAGGATAGATCAGTCAAATCTCCATCTTTAACATCAACTGGAGAAACAACAATTCACAAGTCCTATACCGTCCATTCTGTAAAATCTTGCAAATCTTGAAGCTATTTAGAGTGAATTTCATTTGTTTCTCTATATATCAAGAACATTGTAGTTTATATATACTTGTTTCCAGATATGTAATCTGCAGCTGTAAAGAAGAGAAAAGCAAGCAATTAAGAGACTAATAATTACTCATTTTTACAATTCAATACCAGTTTCTTGACAATGTGTTAAGTTCATACTTAATAAAACAGAGGCAAAAATGATCACAAAGTTACATGAAAAAAACAAGTTTACGATAGATTAGAATTTAATCAAGATTAATCGCTGACAATAATGGGGATTAGTTTACTAGTTTATAACCCCCCATCATAAGGATGAAGAAAACCTCAGAAAATCCCATCTCTATAACTATAATTATTGACATGATGAGCAATGCACAAAGAAACACCATTAATCTTATTTAATTTACTCTCATAATCACCTGCAAAAAATGGTGAAGGATGAATGGAGCCAACCAATATCATGTGGGCTTGAATTCCAACATCCTCCTTTAGCTCTTCTAAAGCATCTCTTATTCCGGTTACAAGATAATGGTGCTCACTCAATTTGGACAGCATGGCATATTATTATTATTATTATCATTGCAATTTGCAACATGGACGTCAAAAAGTGTGCACAGCTCGCTACCCTTCTAGAAAAGCACATTTTAATTAATTAATTCCCATGTGTAAAAAGACCTCTCCTAAGCCCTCACTGGTTAGCATGTTGGTGCCGAAGAATTTCCAAGTATATATTTTTCTTCTGAATTAACAACTAACATTTCTTACATGATTAGTTAAGGTGTGAACTATCCTCGAAAATTCGAAGCCACCCTCCTGCCTTTTATCTTATAGCCTACCAAACAAAATATCACATTTCCACACCTCTCTTACTACAGTTGACAAAACCTCTCCTAAGGCCTCACCGGCCGGCATGTCGTTCTGACATAATAATTCCTGGCAATGGCGTTCTTTGATGATGTTTTTCTTTCTTATTCTTCTGATGCTACTTTCTCCATCCAAATCAGACGAACTTCAGTTGCTCCTAAATTTGAATCTGCTCTCAATAGCTCAAAAACAAATGTATTCACTTCATGGACATACCAAAATTCTGTCTGCAACTTCACTGGAATCACTTGCAATGCCAATGGATTCGTCAAGGAAATTAGTCTTCCTCATAATCAGCTTCAGGGTGTTCTTCCTTTTGATTCCATCTGCCAATTGCAATCACTGGGGAAGATTTCCATGGGGGAGAATTTTCTCCAAGGTGTCATCTCTGAGGACTTGAAAAATTGCAGAAACTTGCAGGTCTTGGATTTGGGTCGGAATTCATTTTCTGGCCAGGTTTTCGTGTAAACAATAATTCACTTTCAGGTCCCATTCCTGCTGGTATATGGGGTTTGCCTAATCTTGTTATCATTGATTTTAGCATGAACCAACTTAAAGGCTCTTTGACACCTGATACTGGTAATGCAAAGTCTTTGGTGTTTCTGATCCTAGCCAACAATAAATTTTCTGGCGATTGACCTTCTGCAATCTGTCAAGCTTCTTCTTTGGTTTTAATTCAGTTGAATTCAAATCATTTTTCTGGTCTATGGGAGGTTTCATCTTCACTTCGTAAACTACAATTTCTTGAAGTTCTTGACATGTCCAATAATAGTTTAAACGGCTCCATTCCTCCCTGGTTGGGAAGCTCCAGCAGTAAATCTTTCATTCCTGCATTTAGGCAGTAATAACTTACAATGAACTATTCCAAATTCATTTTCAAGGAGTTGTGCATTGAGATATTTGAACTTAGGAGGCAATCAGCAAGAAGGACGAGTTCCATCATCTATCCTCAATTGCACAGATTTGGAGCTTGTGGATCTCAGTAATAACAAAGATAAATGATACATTCCCTTCTTTTCCAGGGGTTCTTCCACGCTTGCATGGTCTTGTGATACACTCCAATTATTTCCATGGATTGCTAAAAAGTTTAAATCTTAGTTACTCATTTCCTAAGTTACGAATTTTTTGTCTCTCCAAAAACAGCTTCAATGGATCATTGTCTTCAGAGTACTTCGATCATTTTGAAGCAATGATGACATATGATCGCCACATGACTTATATCGGAGCAGAAAATTATGGTTATTCTGTGCGTCTGACATTCAAAAGAGTCGAAATTCAATTGGTGAAGATCCAAAGTACTCTCACAACTATTGATTTGTCTTCAAACAGCTTCACTGGAAAAATTCCAGAGTCCATTGGAAAACTTAAATCACTTATGTTGTTCAATCTTTCTCCTAATTGCCTAACTGATAATATTCCACAATCATTGGCGCATTTGACCAATTTGGAATCTCTTGATCGCTCTTCAAACAGGCTTAGTGGAAGAATCCCCTTAAATTTGGTAGATTTGACATTTCTTCAAGTCTTCAATGTTGCACATAATCAACTAGAAGGACTCATACCTCAAGGCAAGCAATTCAGCACATTCAACAAAAGGAAATTCACGACTATGTGGATTTCCATTGGAAAAATGCAACAATGGAGAAACATACAACATTCAACTTCATCACAGCAAAATGATTCAGAGTCTGAAAATGGGTTTGGAAGGAAATCAGTGGCGATGGGGTATGGATGTGGAATAGTATTTGGTCTTGCCACGGGATATGTTGTATGTACAATAAACAAGCCTGCGTGGCTAGTGAGGATGATTGAAGTAGAGGCAATCGAAAGGCGAAAAAGAAGTAAGCGGAATAAAAGAAAATCTCATGGAAGAAGAAGAAGAAACTAATCAATTATAGCTCAACATCGTTTTTATGAATTATCTGAAGCACAACTTTAAGATTATTTATACACTCAACTTGTCAATTGCAATCTAAAAACCTTTTAATATCAATAACAATATCCGAAAAATAAAACTCAACATTGCTTTTATGAGGTATGTGAAGCACAAATTCAAGGCTATTCATGCACTCTACTTGTATATTCTTATATATTCTTATTTTATTAATTATTTTTCCAAGCATAAATATATCTATAGATAAAATGGAAAAATATGTAATTGATAGCTTTTAAAATTTAAAATTTGACACTTGAAGTAAAAAAAATGACAAATTGAGTGAAATTTTAATGCATCGAATAGGAATTTCTCAAATCATTCAACATTAATTTAGGTACAAATATTGAAGATGAAAAGGAAAAAATTGGATACATATCACATTTTTTTGTTTATGCATATTACCGAATAATGGTGATAGGTCAACATAAGAAAAGATACAAATTGGTCAGATTCATTTGATCCGACGGCAGAGAGTGATTCCATCACCAACTGGAAGCATGCAAATCTCGATCCTGGGGTCAGCGGGAAGTGCCTTGTTAAGCTCCCATACAAAGTCTCTGTAATACCTAACATATTTTCTTAAAGGAGCATCAGCTGGTGCCACCACAGATCCATTCCATAGAGTATTGTCGTACCCGATCACTCCTCCTACTTTCACTAATTCAATCAATCTCTTGTGATAATTCAGATAATTGTCCTTATCAGCGTCCACGAATATGAAGTCGTAGGCACCATGGTTCTTCTCCTGTGGTTCACCACACACAATTAATCCCACTTTCTTCGCAAAAACAAAGACAAATTGCTAGGCAATTTCTTTAGATACGTGTTAATTGGTCCGAATTTAAAATGCGGTAATAAAGAATGCTTACATCAGCAACCATTTCATCAAGAACAGGCAAAGCAGGGCCTTCTCTGAAGTCAATCTTGTGAGCAACACCAGCTTTCTGAATTACAGGCAGACCCAACTCGTAGTTCTCTCTGTTTATGTCCATGGCCAAGATCTACACCAATCACCAAATCACATATTTCTCAATTTAAATCAAATAATTCAATTCAATTCCCAAAAAAAATACAAATCTTGAATCTTTTTTTCTTTTAATACCGTTCCATCTTCAGGAAGAGCAAGAGCAGTTGCCAATAGAGAATAACCAGTGTAAACACCAATCTCCATAGTTTTCTTTGCATTTATTAGCTTCAATAACATGTTCAAGAACTGTCCTTCATCAGCTGATGTTGTCATTATATTCCTAAACACCATTGAATTCAAGAAATTGATTAGCTTCTTAACAAGTTAAAAATGCAATCTTTAAAAATTATTATTGGATCAAGATATCGATACAAACCATGGATGCTTAGCAGTAAGCTCTCTTAGCTCTTTCATGGGTTCAGGCTCTGTTGGGTAGACACTGGTTTCAAGAATGTACTGCAAAATCCACATAAAGATTACAACTTATAATAAGAACAAGAAGATGAAGACATATATATCGATATGATCAAGAAATCAATTAATTATTATACCTGGTAAAGAGCATCGC
The DNA here is from genome assembly GCA_037975025.1 of Excoecaria agallocha. Classification (NCBI taxonomy): domain Eukaryota; kingdom Viridiplantae; phylum Streptophyta; class Magnoliopsida; order Malpighiales; family Euphorbiaceae; genus Excoecaria; species Excoecaria agallocha. Next base: position 149,055 of record JBBPFJ010000046.1, read on the forward strand.
TCTGCAAAAGGCTTTTATGGCCAACTTCTTGGTGTCTCCCGGCCTGATTTTGCTGATCGCCGTTGGTGGCGGTGGTGTTGGTGGCGGCGGCGGTGGTGTCAGCCATTCCAGTGATTTTGTTCTTTTCTGTGTTAAGGTAAGATTTGGAAGCAGAGGATGATTTGGAAATAGGTGAGGCTGAAGAGCAGTTTTATATTGGAATTCGGAGTCCGGTTTGAACCGGAAAAGCAGGTGATTGAACCGGATTCAACCTGTTCGGGGTAGGTGAAGTCTTGGGATAAAGTTGGCGCGTGGGGCCCATGATTTGGGGGTGCCCTTATGGCAAATGACATGTTTACCAACTTTTTCAGGTTATGGTCCATTTTAGTGCCAGCCATGGGTGCGGTTGGTGTGATGACGTCATATTTATAATTTATGACACACTAATTGTTTCCAACGTTCAAATTATGGAATTTCTATTCACAATAACAAATAAATATATGGTCTCAATCAAGGCTTTAAATCATCGGATGCGTAGGCCTTAATTAGATGCACCGTTGGATTAATAAAAAGTTTATCAAATGGCATGCATAATTATATAATTAATACATAAATTTTTTGCTAAATTATCATCTTTTATCAGATTTTTCATCTAAATTAATTACATATTAATTTACTGAAAATATCATATTATTTTCGGTAAGAATACTTATCAGTTTACAATTGATAATTTGATATTTTTAATAAATTTTAGGAAATAATTTAATATTTTCAATAATATAGGATGTATTTTTTATATTTTAAATAAATTTGAATTACTAATATGATATTTTAAATAAGTTCATGAAAGGTAATCTATCATATAAATAGTTCATAACAAAAATCTGATAATATCTTAGGAGAAAAATTTATATATTATTCTTATAAATATACTGTATTAACACTAAATTAAATTATATTATACACGTAGTAGTTAATGATTATCTATTAAAATATTTGAAGAGAGAAAGTGGGTAAGGTAGTTGGTGAGGGTGAAAGGAGAAATTGGGATATAAAGATGGTGAATAGCCGCCTCCTTTGAAAGGAGTTAAACCTTATTGATGGTGACTTCTTCTTATAATACTTGTCTTTCAATCATTTAGTACTAACTTATTATCATTTTATTCCTTTTTTTTAGGAACATGTTAGGTGGAGAACTTGCATTTAAATGCTATTTATATGCATCTCAACCAAAAGTATTATTACTTAAAACTTGCTAATTTTCAACTTGCTTTCTTTTTAATCTTTTATTCACAAACAAAGCGGAGAAACCAATTGTAGAAAGTGAAATTTAATTATTAATTTACTAAAAAAATTGGTAATCGTAATTTCTTAGAAGATGAAGTCAAATGATTGGTGAAATGCATGCATGATCCGAGTCAAAGCTGGCTAACAACCGCCCACATTGGGAGAGCTGTGCTGTATGTGGTTGGTCGGCTTTCTTATTTGTCCTTTATTCTCTGCCAATTGATTTTTAACCCCAGTTAGTTAAAATATCACATGCCACAGTTTTTGGTAAAAAATTAATAGTATTCGGAAACCCATAAAATTAACCTCCTGTCAAATATTAGACTTTGTTGTTCCCAAGCCAAATTCACCACGTAAACTATCTGCTGTATACACGATAATGTAGATGCAAGCGGAATCTTCTTGATCACCATTAGTTCTCCCAGGAAACACATAATCGGTACATGAACTGGTTAATCGATTTATTAATAATTTTATTAAATTAATTTATTAATTTTAATTAATCGATATATCAATTTTAATTTTTAATTCAATTTTTCAAATCGATTTATCGATTAATCATACAAAATTTTAATATATAAATTTAATAAATTAGATAATTTATAATATTATTTTTAATAGTTAAAAATTCTTTAAAAATGAAAAAAATACAAATTAAATATAATATCCATTTAAAAAATAAAATAAAAATAAAGTTTTTATAATTAATTATAAAAATTAAATATATTCAATATATAACTAACAACATAATGCTAATTATGCACGTATAATCAATATATAATAATAATAATAATAAAATAATTTTAATATTTATTTACTAAAAATATTATTTTAATAATATTTTAGAAAGTTATATATCATAATATTTATAAATTACATAAATATTAAAAAATATAAGTATAAAATTTAAAATATAATTTATAAATTATATATATATATATATATATCGATTTTGGATCGATTTATTCAGCCGCTGATTTTTTAAAATAAAAATTATAAATCTAAATTTTTTATTTGATTAACCTAAAAATCGATTCGATTTCGAATTAATTTTTCGATCAACCAAAATTTTAATTTTTTTTACTTACCCCTAAAAAAACTTCCAAATCTTGTTAGCTTGCGTGAAATGTTATTACTAGACGGATCAGCTTTTACTTATCTGAGAGCATGACTCCGGTGCACTAGACTTTTGGTAATGACAACTTTTCTCTTCGGTAAGCTCTCTCCTAAAATTCCTATTTCCAAAGTTGACCGGAGACTTTGTCAAAGCCCAGAAAAATCATTCCTTAATCAAATATATTAGAGACCAAAGTTCTGGTTGATCTTTTAATTTCCATGGATTATTGAATTATTCTCAAAGATTGATAAAATTATAATGGTAAAACTAGAAAATATTCACCAAAAAGAAAGCCATGTGACCAGAAATTTCTTGAAAACATCTAAATTTGCTACTAAAATGTTAAGCGAAAATCTCACTGCAAAAGCAATTTAGCATCACCACAAAAATAGCCAAAGGCCTAAGAAGTAAGAACTTAAGTAGCTTCATTGTTCACTGAAATTCGCCCTTGGGCCTTTCTTACACAGCTTAAGTGGCATTGGGCCTCCTAATACGATTCCCAATGCACAAATTTGTTCAAAATTGTGTATCTTAATTATCTGGTGACAAAAAGGTGGAAGAAAGGTTGATACACTAATAATGATTAATTATATTTATATACACTAATAATGATTTAATCATAAAAAGATATTATAAAAAAATACTTCAATATTTTAAATATTACAATTTAAATGACTTCGACAGAAAAAATTATGAATTCAGCTTTGAGTATTGATACAACAAATCACGTCAATGGCTCATGTACATGGTAAAAATTTTCCCAATTTGTGCATGTGTAAGAGTTAGAATGCTTCCAATTCATTCAGTAAATGCAAGCTTAGAAAAACAATTGTGGAATGCAATACTAGATAAACAGACATAAACAGAGAGAGAAAATCAATGATATCTATTTGCCATAAAGGACTAAGAACAGGCTTGGATTGTTTTGTAGAGAGGCCAATGCTTTGGAGCAACAATGTGACCAAGAAATCAACATAGTAAATGCAGGAAAAAGAACAAATCTTTAAATTCTATCTGTAAATTGCTCATCAACCTAGTACTATTCCAAATAACTATCCAAGAGTAAGGCCAGTGAAATTAGCTCATATATAGCAACAGAAATTGAGTTCTACGATCCTATATAGTGTGAAAAATTCTATTCCTTCAACATTCACTTTGTCAATTCTAAAAGCTAATGAATTTCTATACACCTTATATCAATTGTTAAGCAAACAAGAATCGAAGTAAATCATGAACTTTATCTTCATATTTACCAATCTCAAAAATGCTTGATCTGAGAGAATGCACTTCTCAGGATTTGTGAAACTCCGTCAATCTTCTAGCTAAAGCATATCTAATCTCAGAAGCATTCCTTTCAATCAAATTCTCCTCTATTTCAGTATCTCTGTTACACTGATCACCATATAAAGAATAATCTCCCATATCAAGCAATGCTGACTCATCCTCTCTCATCAGCAAAGCATTATGAAGAATTGAGCATGCACCTATAAAAGCAACAGCAGTCTTAAACTCCTCTTGGATTGGTTTGCACAAAACACCCCAATTCTTCAAGCTACCAATGGTTCTAAAACCAGAAACTCGCATCAAACCAATTGCCTCGTTGAATTTCTCTTCACGTGATCCTGGCAAAGCGTCAACAAATGGCACCAGTAACCAGGGAAGTAAAGGATAATTACTACCTCCAATTAGAAATTGGCTTGAATTCAGTAGTCTTCCTCCTTCAATATCTTTGTACAAAGTTGTTGATTTGAGTATCCTTGAATCCCTCTTTTCACCTCTAAAACCTGCAACAACGCTCAAAATTCTTGAAGATGAATCCACCACGATTTGAACGGCGATAGAATCACCATTTTCAAGATTGAATCTTGCGCACTCTATCACCCCACAACAATTAGGCAATCCAGTAAGTTTTTCAAAATCTTCAGACAAGGATTGGAGCTCTGTGGGTGAAGGAAAACCAACCCAGAATCGAAAATTAGTGCATAAGACACGACACAGTTGCTTAGCACAAAACCGAGTCACTGACTCATTAACCCCAAATCTATCAGCAATCTCGGAATAATTTAACCCAGTGGCTAATCTAAAAACACCAATACCTAGCCGGAGCTCAGCAGATAAATTTATCGGCGACCCTATCGGGTCACGGCAGTCCAGCAATGGTTCAAGCAAGCCAGCGAGCCATTCGAAGGTTGAAGAACGCATTTTGAAGAAGGTAACGAACGAGTCAGGGTTATGAATAACTCTATCTAACTCACTGAGTCGATTTCCGCGATCATTCTCTCTGTCTTCCTGGTTGGCCTCAGAATCGAGTTGTGGGAAATGCGTTCTCTTCCTTTTCCTTGAAATTGAAAGGATAGAAAGAGAAGCTGCGATCTCATGGAAAGAGAGTAGATGGTGAAGAAGAGGGAAAAAGTTAGCATAAGAAGTGGAAATTTGAGAATTGGGAACAAGAGAGAGAGGAGTAGAGGAAGGGAAAAGGTGGAGAAGGAGAAGAAGAAGATCAGAAATTAGAGAAGAAATCAAAGCAGCCAATTTCTTGGATTCCATATTTTCCAGATTGTTGGGAATTAATTTTCTCGGGAATCGAAATGTGTCAGTGTTGTTTTGAGTAGAATCTGGTAAAGGACGAAAACCAGTGTACAGCTGGCAATTAACATTTAGTTTCTTTAGAACACGTGACCTTGAATTAAATTTATTTTTACTCTGTAATTATTGAGAATTGGAATTATTATAAAATATTTTTATAATGGTCATATATGAAGGTAAAAATGAAAATTGTGTTTAAATATTCATATTTTTTAAATATTTATAAGAACGTTTTAATTCTAAAAATCATTAAAGGAAAAAATAGAATTCCCAAGAAACCAAGAAAAAGTTAATAATAATAATAATAATAATCGGATTATCTTTTAAGAAAATGCAATATCTAATTACAATTTTTAATGCATTAGAAAAAATTGAATAAAAAACATTTCGCACTTAAAATTACAATAGAGTTGTGATAGATGAATTATATAATTCAGATTTGAATCCAAATTTCTACATAAACATTACCAATATTAAAAATTTAATTATAATTAACAAATGTTATTCTAATAATGGTTGGCTAGTAACTAATTGTTATTTATAATTAATATATTAATGATATTTGTCAAAGTATCTAAAAGGAGAGAAAGGGATTGAATGAGAGATAAGTAACCTGGTCAGATTAATAAATCAAATGAGACTTGCAAGAAAGAGAGAATGTCTTGTTAGATTCAAATAAATATTCCGATACATAAATCAGTAAAACTTAAAAAAAATGTAAAAAAAATAAATAATAAATCTAAATTTTTCATAGAAGAAAGATGGAATCCGAAGTAGGGGAATGAAGAGTCGACGTGCACTTGTGGGCTTGACATTGATCGGATCGAAGCATGTAAATCCTACAAAAAGTGCATGTTCGGTTGGACCGGACGTTAGCAGTTCAACACATAAATTAGAAATTGAGAGAAAAGATTTTAGAGATAAAAATGTTGATAAATTTAGAGAGAGCCTGTGTAATTTTAAAATGAACATATTATTTATAGAGCCGGAAGACTCAAACAGTATCCTTAACACAATAAATCCATTATGGAGCATGTACAATATAGCATGGAGATATTGGTGACTTGATGGTAGTGTGTGTTAAACGGCTTTATTATGACAGTGATTGATCACGTTCGATCGGATATCCTCGTTTCTCATATCTCAACCAATCGGTTGGAGGGCTTGGGCACTTTTGGGCCTTCAAGTGATGGGCTTCGGATGACCATTAATGGATTTAGCTTTATTTTGATTTTTGAAGCATTATTAATAAAATCTCGAATTTGCATTTTTTTTATTTTTCAAAATGAGACTTTTTTATATCTAAAAATTAATGGTTGGTAGGTATTGTACGTATTTAAGTACGTCATTTGATAGATCTAGTGCCAGTGCCAGATAAATTGGCATGTTGATTGACTATTTTTTTTATACATTGGAGCTAAAAATATTGAGCCGAAATAATGAGTATTATCAATTAATTTATTAATAAATATCTCATAATCATATACTATATAAAATGCATCAGCTCAATTAAGTAAATTGTTTCAGCTCTATAAATATATTTTTTTATTAATATTGATTTGGTTGTTAAATCTATGAAATTAATGATATATTTATTTTTCAAGTAATATGATGAAACCCGAGTTGGTCGTTCAGCATCTTTTGTATCCGAATATATCCATGGATCAGACCGAGCAGAGAATAAGAATATTCTGTTACATTATTCCGTGGGAATGCTAGGTTGCTGGCCCCATTAGGAAAAATTAATGTAGCATAATTTAATAAAATTCCAATCCACCCAATATATATCAATTCTTACTACAAAAATCAAATCTATGTCAACCTATAAATTTTAAAACATATCTGTATCAATTTAATATTCAAATAAACTAATAGTTAATATTAGACCTGACAAAATTGATCCAAACCCATGGATCGATCCAAATTTATTAAAAAAAAATTAACCCAAACCCAACCCAATTTATATAAATACCTATTGGATCAACCCAAAATTGATCCATTTTATTTTTCAACCCAACCCAATACCCATTGAGTCAACCCAAAATTGACCCATATCACTTTTCAATCCATTGGATGTTTTCAAGATTTAAAGATCTTGACCCATTGGATATTTAATCCAACGGGTGTTTTATGTGATTTTGTAATAATAATAAGAAGAAGGATTATGCATTATTTTTCTTCTTCTTATTATTATTACAAAATCTCATACATCTATATAATAATAAGATGCTTTCTAAATAATTTCTCTCTCTCTCTCTCTCTCTCTATATATATATATATGTCACATAAAGTAAACTATGATGCTTTAATTTCTTGTAAATATTAAAATTAATTTATAAATTATAAAAAAATATAAATTTTGATGAAAATAGTATATAAATACAATAGAATAAATATTATTCATTTGGAAATTTTCACCAATTCAGCGTTCTTTCCTTTCTAATAGCCAAAAATATTATAAATATTATACAATATAATAAAAATTTTCTAATTCAGCGTTCTTGCGTATGCAATTTTTCAGCCGCTAGCTAGATACTTTCAAACGCAGAGCTTAACCATTCCTATGCTAATAAGCTCTACTCTCACTCTTTCTTTACACATACCTTTGTGTTGGATATTGGTATTCAAGTCTGGATTAAAAAATCTTGGAGGGGCAATAACTATCATTATATTAAATTCTATAATTATAATAATTATTATTATTTTCGTTAAAATTAAAAAATAATAAATAAATTTAAATTTAATATTAGATTGCATAATAAAAATTAAATTATTAAATTTATTAAAGGATAAAATAAATATTCAAAATTAACCCAAATTCATGGATCGACCCAACCCATTAATAACCCAACCTATTAATGACCAAACCCATTAATGACCCATATTTTTTAACCCATTAATGACCCAACCCATTAATGATCTATCCATTAATGATCCAACCCAAATCCATCCAATCCATCCATTTACCACCTCTAGTTAATATGTTGAGAATATCAAATTTACTTATAAATTATGCGAAATAATATAACTTTTATTTTGATATTTTTAAAATATTTTTTTAATTATCAAATTTATTTACATTTGCTCTTGATATTACTAAATTAGATCAAATATGTACATCTTTTTTATATTTGTCGTTAATAAAATTATTCAATTTGTTTTTGCTTTTATAAACAAGTAGCAATGAATTAATATATATATATATGCAATTGAAAACGTTAACCCACCCATGGGGTGATGGCCTGATGGTGATGTAAGTTAGATTATGAATAAGAGGTATCAGGATTAACTCCCTACACCTACCATGGAAAGGGGTAAGGAATCTTAATCTGAAACGATGCTCCGAATTCAAATTTAATCAGTTTAGTGGGATTTGAATACTGAACGGTTAATCCAAAAAAAAAAAAGAAAACGTTAACCCAACTACATCACCTATACGACAATATAATAATACTGTTAAATTAAATTGCAGCTGCTCGAAATTCTTAAATCAAAATTATTGTTGATTATTTTTATGATTAATTTGCTAGGATATTTGCTAAACAAGATTATTATCACAGAAAAACTCAAGAAAAGTAGTAAAATAGGATACTAAAGTCCTAATTTAATCCGGATACTAAGTTTATTTTATTTGCAGCCTAAAGGTCTAATCTACGTAATTAAATAGGAAAATAAAATTCCAACCTAATTACGAATTAAATAAAACTCCTAAACATCCAGAAATTAAAACAAAGCAGGAAGTCAAAAGTCCTACGTGATTAGGAAATAAGATAACCAATTAAGAGTACAAAATCAAATAGAAGGATTATAACATTAATTTAATTTAAGCATACGTATGATATATCACATTATAGTTAATATGATGTGATTTTAATAAAAGTTTATAATTTCATTCATAAAATTGAATTTATTATACCATACCCATTAGGCATATCATATGTTTGCAATTAGGCAAATTATTCATTATTATAAATTTAATTAAGTTAGCATATTTAACAACTTATGGTTGAGATTTATTAAAAAATTATAGTTGAGATTTAAGAATGATTTGCAGTCAAAATGTAATTTATGGGTAGAATTTATATGCAAGTTTGGGCATCCAATTTGATTTTATGCTATAATTGAATTAAGTTGAAATAATTAAAATTTTAAACTTGATAAAAATTGAATTGATAAATAAAATTATGTCAAGTAGTTAATAATAACCGAATTCATTAAAAATTTGAAGAATTTTATTAATTGTTATACGAACTGATATGAAAATAAAATTTCATATATTTTACTAATAAAAATTGAGTTAATTATTTAAATAATTAAATTGAATTTGTTCAATTTGATTTTTAATTAAAATCAAAAGGTGTGGACGGATGAGTATTTTTCGAAATAAAATAAATAAATAAAGCGCAGATTAAATTATGCATAATAAATTAATATTAATTGGTTTAAATAATTTGATATTGATTCTACTTAAATAAGATTTTAAATTCATATTTTATAAATGATAAAAATTAATATTTAAAAAATTTTATCCTAACACCGGTCTAATTTGATTCGCACGGAATAATATATATATATATATATATATATATATATATATATATATATAATAGGTAAATCTAAAAATCTGCAGAAAAAAATTTAAAAATCAAATGAAAAATTTTGGACTCATTTCAAAATTGTTTTTTCTTTTAATTTTTTTGATATTCGAACCAAAATTTTTTTAAAAAAAAAAAAGAGAAGAAAAGGGTAAAGTTGGGGGTCCCACATTATTGCATGAAAGGTACGTGTACACCAGGAAACTAACCCCCTAAACATGACAGACCCAAAAGCCCACTCCACCACACATACCTTATTTAATTTTAATTGCCCTTTAAATTTTCTAATTCTTCTACTTAATTATCTATTTATTATTATTATTTAATCTTATTCATTAACACAATTCCTCTCTCTCTCTCCCCGCCCCCCCCCCCCCCCCCCCAAACTCTGAGCCATTGTTGCTCAGTGTTGTTTTGTCCTTTTTATCTGATTTTTATCTGCCTATCTGCATCTCCTTTTTCCTTCCTTTCTGCTATTAAAGGGAGGTAACTGAAACTTGAAGAAAACCTGTAGTTAGAGAGAAGGGGAAAAGTTCAATATAAGAACAAAAATTTAATTATTTCAATCGTTTTTTTAATTATCTTCCAGTTTAAATTTCTGGGTCTTTTTTTTATTGTTTAATTTTATGCCATTTTGATCTTTTGGCTTCAAATGGATCCTCTCTTCTCGGTGTATCAGGTACTTCTGTTAATCTACCTTTTTTTTTTTTCCTTGATTTAACCTGTTAGCTGTCATCACGTCATGCATATTAATTAGCCCTTTAACCTAGAAGTTTTGGGTTTTTTTAATGCTTAAATCACCTGTAATTTTGAGAGGAGAAGAGGGATCGGATTTACCCAGGTGGATACTTTTTGGTTTGTGCGTTTTATACTGTACCGGGATTTTGGTGATTACTTCTATATTTTATTTTCTGAAATTTAAGATTTTTTGGGCAGCTAATTATATCAAATTGTTTGATGCTGAATTGGGTTTTATTGGGCTTATTTAACAAAACATTGAATTGTTTTTCTATTTTTTGGTTGATAATCTTGCAAAGTTTTGAGTTTTTCTTGTAAGTTAGGATTTATAATTTTCTATGCATGTGGTAATGTGTAATGCTCATATCAGATAACGTAATTGTAGTGTTCAATTGGGCTGATGTTTTGTTGATTTTTTTGGCTTGGGTCAAGTTATTTGCATCTAGTATAGAGATTCAAATTTGTGAGCTGAAACTGTTAGCTGCCAACCCTTGTGATTATCATTTGCTGATGATCTAGTATTGGCAGCCGTGTTCTATCTTCGATGCAGTTTTGCTGCAATTATGAATCAGTTTCTGTTACTGTGAAAATAGGGAAGAATTATAATCTGGTATCGCAAGCTTTGTAGCTAATTTATATAATGGCATTGTAGAGATTTATTGGTTATAAATAGAAACACCTTAGTAGCTTTTAGTATACTTTATAAAGTATTAGGTATCGGCAACGATGGTCTTATGAATTGATACAGCATATGATCCCGACGCCACATGGTGGGGTACGGTCAAGTGAGATAGTGAGATGGGATTTGAGGTGGGCTTCTAAATATCTTCTTGCAGTACTGAGAATAATGTGATATAGGGCACAGAGATGCTCAATCAAGCGCTGGAAGATTTTTATTGATAAGAATATTGTATAAGTAATGATTGAAATCTCGTTTCTGTTATATACTTGAGCAGAATGACCATGATTATACTAGAAGTAAGAATGAAAGGTTGTAGCATTGTATATGCAAACACGAATGATGCTAGCATTTTGTTTAGAGTATAGCATGATTAAGAAAATAAGAGTTCTTTCTTTCCTAGGAATGTTCTCAAACTTAATTGGGAAATATATGGAAAGTTTAAGCGGTGTCAGCTTGGACCTTATTATACTCCTATAATTATAAAAATAATTTGTTGCAGTTTAAGGTTTTTGCTAACTTGCTAACTGGTGAACATTTTAATTTCAAGTGCTTTTGGCGAGATATATAAATGTAATGATTTGTAATGCTGGTTCTTTTTTCAAATTTGTTGATAAACTCATAAAACGTTTGAAGGATTACTCAAGTAATTCAGCAATATGCTCACTTGTGGGTCTTGAGGGTTGTGTTTATGTGTTATCATGTAAACAGGAATATCCAATGCTGCTAAAAATGATTAGCACTTCTTACATATTCACATGTTCATGGTCAGTTTTTCACTTTTTTTTTTTGATCGGACAACTTCAGGGCTTTTCTCAACATATACAAATGCAGCTACTACTTGTTGGCATCGATGCAAACTCAAGAAGTTGGCTTTGTAACTGCATGTTGTAGTAAATGCTGGATGTTTGGAGAACATTTATTTAATATCTGTCGTTATTTTTCTCCAAGCAGCTTAGTATGTTTCTTTTCGCTCTCTTTCGTTAAATACAGCTAACATGACATGCTGGTTTTAACTTTCCCAGTTAGCACTTTGAGATGATGTTTATTGTTTCCTGGTGTTTATGTGTTTTTTAGGTGCTCTGGTAAGTGTGCAACATGGCCCCGCTGTTTCTGCTGGAAACTTGGAATTGCATATTACTGCAGCCATTTTAGTAGGTAGTATACATTGGCTCTTATGCAAAGGCGATACAGTGTCATTGATTCCTTCCCTGAAACCATTGACACTGAAGAGGGATCTGTTTTAAATAACCTTGGCATGAGTCAGCAGTCTTCCATTAATAACTTGCTTAATACAGTAGAAAACAGGTTATCAAATAATGGTGCCTCTTACAGTGAGGCATCGTGTGTGAATGCTGGTAATCACAATGTTCAGAACTTTAGTGGATGGACTTCTGGTGAGTCTAGCTCAAGGTTAAGTCTGCAAAATCAGGCCAACGATGATGGGGTGAAAATGGAAGAAAGAAGGACTTCTTCAGTTAATCCTCGTGCCACAGCTGGTCCAAGCTCAGATGAAAGGCGATTTGAACCAACAGATACCGTTTTACCAGGGAGGGTTAGTATTGGTGTCAGAGGCAATCAGGTTAGAAGTGGACCATCATTTTCGCAAGGTTCTAGCTCTAACATCTCACCAAATTCAAATCCAAATGTAGGTTATTTGGGTGACAGTTGTAATGCTAGGCATGATATGGGATCTGTTTTAGGCCCTAATCGATTCAATTCTGGAGGGCTAGAAATTGAGCGGGCATCTCCTAATGTTTCTTCTGATGATATTGGTCCATCTGGAAGTTCTGGTTATATAATGGAGGATCCTGGTGGTGGTTCAGGGCCCTCTCTGGGAAGTTGGGGTTTGTCCTGCAAGCGAAAGGCTCTTGAAGGTACTTCAGGACAATCTTATCCAGGTGGAAGTTCAAGTTGCTTTCCACAAGCTGATAATGTTACATGGCATACAGTTGGTAATCATCATAATGCTTCAAGCAGCTTAAGTTTATCTTTACCTTCACGAAATTCTTCTAGTGCTAGCCCTCCTGAAAGGTCAAGCACAAGAATTGGTCTCAGTATGAGAGGAGTAGCTTCTGATAATATTCCTACTTCGAGTGTTAACGGAAATGGAAATGCAGACACACTGAGAAATTCTGGTAGGAGGGTAAATGCTGGGCATCAACAGGAATCTCTAGCATTCAATTTATCATCGACCAGTGGTGCTAGGCGCTCAAATGCTTGGTCTGTGCCCCAGCCATTTAGATCCGTCCCATTTAGTGATTCCCTGGACTTTAGATCAATGCCAACAACAAATTCAAGTGCCTCTCAGGGCCCACTTCATGCCATGCACACTTCTACTTCATCAAGAAACATACATCCTTTCCCTTGGAATGGATCTTCCAACTCAAGAACTGGAAATTCTTCCAGTTCCTTTATTCCTGGAGAAAGAGGTGCGGCATTAAGAGAAGAGGTGAGCTTAAGAAGTATCCCTAGAAATAATGCGGAGCTACCAATGTTTGTGCCTGTGGCTGAAATGAGATACATGGGTCAAGATCCAGCAGGTTGGAGTTTGGCCACTGGAAACATGAGTGCTTCAGCTAGCGTTTCTTCTACCAGAAATAGTCCCAGTTCAAGCATCCATCCTTTGCCTGCTCCTGCCTGGCTTCCTCACCACAATCCAACAACACCTAATCAACAGAGGTATTCTGAGTTCGCCCCATGGTCTTTGTTTCCTTCCACGGATACTGAGTCTGGAGGTCACAATGGTCCTTTCCCTACGCTGTCTTCTGGGCCTTCTGTACCATCTCAGGAAACAGTGATGAATTCTGGATCTGTTAGTCAAGGTCATAATCAGCCATTTCCAAGGTCAGCCTTCTTGATGGAAGGACAGGGTGATGATGTTTTTGGGATGCCTCGTTCACTGAGGGCTTTAGCTGCTGATATTGAAGGCAGACATCGGCTTATAAATGAGGTTTGTGTAAAGTATATATTCTGCATTGGAACTTATTATCTGCATACACTAGGTTAAGGGGTATTTTCCTCTTCTTTTCATTGTTCAATTTAACTGGGGAAAAGCGGTCACACAGACATTTTTTTTTGGATAATAGTTGCAGTCACTTGTAATAATCAGTTAGAGAAAATGTGAAAAAAGAGCAATATGGGAAAAACTAAAATATCTATGAGCAAATGCCAAGCAATTCTGTCAATAGAATGATCTTAAACACACACTTTTATCATTTAAAAGTCTACTGGTTACGAAAGTACTTACAGAGTTTAGATCCACCCTTGTCCTATTAGAGTTTGGAATCCTAAAAGGTGATTAATACTAAAATCTAAATCCCTCTATAAGACAATTTGTGGATAGAAAGACATCAATAACTGCTGATTACTTCACCTTTGAACAAAATGCCGTTCTTCTTGCTGTATGATAAACAGCTTCATTCTAGGTTTTCCAAATTACGTCAAAAGCACACCAATCACATACAGGCACTTTGTTTGAGCCTAAGCCTACCCTCTGTTGCAACTTGAGCAAGTAGGTTAAAGCTTTGGAAACTGAAAATTAAAGTAATTTTTTAAACTATGTGCTTGCAATTATGTCCAGTCATCTGTTTCATTCAGATTTGTACTACAGTTGCTACTGTAACCAAGCTATTAGCAATCAAATTCAAATAAGATTTGCAAAACAACTAACATTTTGTGTTCTCTGTGCACCAGATTCGACAAGTCTTGAATGCCATGCGCAGGGGTGAAAATCTAAGAATTGAGGTTTGATTGATCTTCAGCTGGTTAAGTTTTTTATAAAATCATGGCTTTTGTGCTTGTCATTAAATTTCTCGTGCAATCTTTTGTGCATTTCTAGTGTTTGAGGCACATAGTTATTTAGGAAAATCGATCAAGTAGATGTCATGTTTTCAGTCAAAAGAAAGCAAGCCAATTAGAAAGAAAATGAATGTTATTTTCCATTGTAAAATGGAAAACCAAAATATTTACTAAATCAGTAATAGTACTTGAGTGATAGGAAAGAGCTTTTAGGCAGATGAAGCCACTTTGAAAAACATGCTTTTATTTAATGACTCCTAGATGTCCATTGACAGTAGATCTGGTTATACTTATATTCCTTTTCCTTAATAAGTGACCTTCAACATGTATTGCTAGTTTACAGACCTTTAGCATGGATATTTTGCTTGCATTCTTTAATATTTTTCGACTGATACTAGGGGCTGAACATTCTTGAGAAAGCCTTTTTGATTGTTACCTCCAAGTAGGAGGGACCCAATAGGCTTGGAAAAAAATAAAAAAGAAAAAGAAAAAAAAAACAGCTTCTTGCCATATGACTCCTACTCTAGGGGATTTCACGATAACCCTTATGCATTGTTATCTCAGGATTATATGCTTTTTGATCCTTTCACACATCATGGTATGGCTGAAATACATGATAGGCACCGGGACATGCGCCTTGATGTTGACAACATGTCTTATGAGGTAAAAGTTGAGCAATTAATCTGCCTTCTTTTCACTTTGCTTATAATGTTCCCCTAATGTGAAGATTGGAATATCAGGAATTGTTGGCATTGGAAGAACGCATAGGAGATGTGAGTACTGGACTAAGCGAGGAGACAATTTTGAAGCTAATGAAGCAGCAAAAATACGTGGCCATGGCAACAGAATTCCCTGCAGATTTGGAGCCATGTAGTATTTGCCAGGTATCTGCTATAACCCACTCTTGCATCACATAGAGAGTTCAAAGAGGAAAGAAACGAACTGCTGCTTTTAGTAATTTTGTATAGCTGTCATATTAGTTTTATGACTTCAATTTTTACATCTCACGGCAGGAAGAATACATGGATGGGGATGATTTGGGGACACTAGAATGTGGACATGACTTTCACACAGACTGCATCAAACAATGGCTAATGCTGAAAAATCTGTGCCCCGTTTGTAAGATGACGGCCCTACCAACATAGAGGGAAGACAAGTTCAGAAACTAGATATTTTATTTTCTTGCCAACAATGGAACATCAGTCCAACAAGTGGGTGGATGGTATCCTTCATACACCTAATTTGGTGTAAACAGATTAATATACTCTTATGAATTGATGAAACGGTGCATAATTTGATACGATAAAGAAACGGATTGTCCACCTTAAAAGCATTATGACAATGATGAATACATATGTGGAATAATATCATTGTCAAGGCTTTTTGGAAGGATATATCTTAGTATTATTGCTTACATTATATTAATTAATTCAATGATTGGGCTTATGCTGGAAAAAGAAATGAATCGAAATGTGAGGGCCTGCAATTTTTAGATGAATCATGCTTGGAAAAGTGTGCTCAATGTGTGCATATATATATTGAAATTTCCTTGTTGTTTAACTTGAGCTAGAGCTTTTCCAAATATGGAGACAGTCTGAGTTATTGTTTTGTATTTTGTGCTTTTCATTTTTTAGCTGTCAAATTAGCACACACAATGCTATCTGAAAACATGATATGACGGCACAAAAGCAGCATAGCTTTGGCCCAAATTTGTCCAAAAACTGGAAATGGGTAGCAAAGCATCAACATTTTGGTAGGTTGTGATGATTAAGTTGAGCGTCCATGCCCAAAAAAATAAAGAATGCAGAGACTGCGACTTCAATTTTCTGAAAAATTTGTTTTATTTTTGTTGTTGTCCTTATCTATTTTGATTAAATTATAATGAGCGTCCATATCTATTTTTGTTTTAGGATACAGAGTGTCCATATCTATTTTGTTTTATTTTTAAAAAAATTAAAAATAGATAAAATTAAATTATTTTTATTATAACTAATTTAGAAAAATAAAAATATGATTATAAAATACAATTTTTAATATACACATCAATTTTTTATTAAAAAAATAAAAATATCATGAAACATGACTGTATTTATAGAAATAATGGAATTTCCAAAGGAAAAATTAGATTTTGTTAAGTTGAATTGAACTATTCTATCACAGTGAATCAACTGTACCCCAAATGGCATGGTTTTGACAAATTACAATCATTTTTTTTTCTTCCGCTAATGAACATAAAGTTTCTAAATTTTCATTGAATATTTATTTTTCTTCAAATGAAAACATTCATTCGATTTAGTGAGAGAGAAGTGCATATATAGAGACAGATGAGCTTTAAGGCCCCCAGATGAGCTGATTGATACTTTACCAAAAGAAAACAAAGTAATAAGACAAAGTATGAACTGATCGGTTCTTTACCAAAAGAAAAAACAAAGTAAGAAAGAAGGACGTGGAAGAATTGATAAAGACTATATTTTGGTCGGACCTTCATCTTGAATTCACATGGAATGAAACTCAGATTCCTATAACTTTCATTTGCTTCGCATTTCAAAAACATCATATCTATTAGCCATTGCAGCAACCTGATAATCATTTCATTCCAAGAATTATTGTAATTAATTTAGAGCTCTTGGTGTTCTTTGATTAACAAGAATGGCAGAATCGGTACTCTTCAACATCGCTGATGGAATCATTCAAAAGCTGGGCTCTTCTGTGTGGAAGGAGATGAAGCTGTGGGGGGGTGCCAAAGATGACCTTGAGGAGCTGAAGACAACTGTTAGAACTATCCAAGCTGTGCTTCTTCATGCGGAGGAGCAGTCCGTGACGAGTCCTCAAGTTAAGGAATGGGTTGGATCGCTGAGTGATGCCATTTATGATGCTGATGACTTGCTGGATGAGTTTTCAACTCAGGCTTTACGACAGCAACTCATGTCTGGTTCTAAGTTATCAAAGGAGGTACGGCTTTTCTTTTCAAGTTCCAATCGGTTTGCTTATGGTCTTAAAATGGCACACCAGATTAAGGCTATAAAGGATAGACTAGAAAAGATTAAGGCTAATAAGGGGTTTTTGTTGGAGGACCGTCCTGCAGAGGCCCCTTTTACTGCAAGGTTGGAAAGGGATCAAACTCATTCCGATCCGCCTACTGTCGTCATTGGTAGAGAAAATGACAAACAGGCTCTCATAGAGCTCCTGTTATCCTCCGATTTTGATGATGAGAATGTGTCTATCATCTCCATTGTTGGAATCGGAGGTTTAGGAAAGACAACACTTGCTCAGCTGGTCTACAACGACGAGAAAGTTGAAGGGCATTTTGAGCTTAAAATGTGGGCTTGTATCTCTGATAATTTCGACGTAAAGTTAATAGTCGAAAAAATTTTAGAATCCGCGACTGGAGAGAAATCTAATGTCAGGGAGATGGATGCATTAAAAAATAAGCTCCGTGAAAAGATAAATGGAAAAAATTATCTAATTGTTTTGGATGATATATGGAACGATAATCTAAATAAATGGTGGCCCTTAAAAAACTTGCTAGATGGTGGTGCCAGAGGAAGTAAAATTATAATCACCACACGTCTGCAAAGTGTTGCAGAGATGACTCTTTCCATTTATGTACATGACTTAAAAGGTTTGCCCGAAGAAGAGTCATGGTCATTGTTCAAACAATCTGCTTTCAAGCGAGGACAAGTGCCAACTCCAAGCCATGAAGCTGTAGGGAAGGAAATTATAGCAAAGTGCAAGGGAGTTCCTTTAGCCATAAATACAATGGCACGCCTCTTGTTTTTTATGGATTCAGAGCCTGAGTGGTTAAAATTCAAAAACGAAGAGCTTTCAAAAGTGCAGCAGCAAGAAGGTGATATTTTGCCAACCCTTAAGTTGAGTTATGATCATCTCCCTTCGCATTTGAAACACTGCTTTGCATATTGTAGCTTGTTTCCCAAAGACGAGGACATTTATGTCGATAAATTAATACGACTGTGGATGGCACAAGGGTATGTTACATCATTAGATCCAGAGCAGAATCTTGAAGATATAGGTGGTGGATATTTCATACATCTTTATCGAAGGTCTTTCTTTCAAGAAGTTGAAAAGGATGAATGGGGTAATATAAGAAGATGCAAAATGCATGATTTAATGCATGATCTGGCCATGTTAGTGGCAGGAGATAAGGGTGATTCGGTATCAAGTTCTGCAATGGCATCTGCTCGACATGTATCGTTGGGACGGAATCCAGATATGCCATCCTTGTTGAAGGCAACAAAGGTGCAGACATTACTTCCAAAAGATTGGAGTATTGATTTTACCGAAGAAGATTTGGATGAAGTATTTTGTAATTTGAGATGTTTAAGGGTGTTGGATCTATCTCGACAATTTCCATATGAAAATGCGATTAAGACATTGCCAAGTTCCATTCATAAATTGAAGCACTTAAGGTATCTTGATCTTTCTGGGAATTTAAATATCAAGAAACTTCCAGATTCAATCACCAAGCTACACAACTTGCAAGTGTTGAAATTAAAATATTGTGATGAGCTCAGGCAATTGCCAGAAGATATAGCAAAGCTGGTCAAACTCAGAAATCTTGACAATGCTAGGTGTTTAAGGTTGACTCACATGCCACGTGGGATTGGAAAATTGACTCAGCTTGAGAGTTTACCCTTATTCGTAATAGCGAAGGATGAATCGGTGTCTGAGCATAGCGGTGGGATTGATGAATTAGGTGGGTTAAACAAGTTGAGAGGTTCATTAGAGATCAGAAATTTGAGAAATGTGAAAAATGGAGCATCTGAATGTAAGGCGGCCAATTTGAAAGAGAAGCAGCACCTTCGGGAATTGACGTTAACCTACGGGTACTGGTATGAGCGTGATGATGATGGTGGTTATTACGATCCAACAAATGAGGAAATGGGATTGGAAGAATTGCGACCTCATCAAAATTTGAAAAGCTTGACTTTGATGAATGACTATATAGGAGCCAAGTGTCCGAGTTGGCTTCCTTCCCTCACTAATTTGGTGTCCATTTATTTGTATGGCTGCAGAAGCATGCAACGTCTCCTACCACTCGATCACCTCTCTTGTCTTCAAAGGTTGAAAATTTATAGATTAACTAATCTGGAGTGGATAGAATTGTCAGATGGAGGATCAGCATCATTCTTTACTTCCCTAAAGTTATTGTCCCTCCAAGGCTGCCCTAATCTGGAGGGACTTGTATTATCACCAAAGGCAGAGCTACCCTACTTTCCTTGTCTTTCTCTTTTGCAAATCGAAGGTTGCCCTAAGCTCACATGGATGCCGCTTTCTCCATCTCTTCAAGAACTGTTTCTGGAAGGAGATGGTCTATTGAACAATATACTGAAGACTTCAGTATCACAATCAACCTCTTCGTCTTCACCTTTCTCTGCTCTTTCTCAATTAAAACGACTGGAGCTTGATAACGTGCAAGATTTGGAGGATCTTCCAGAGGGTCTTCAATACGTCACCACTCTGCAACGTCTACGTCTCTCTTACTGTCCTAATCTGAAGTGTATACCGGAGTGGATGCCCAACCTCACTTCCTTACAAAATTTGTATATCTATGATTGTCCCCGGCTGTCAGAAAGATGCAACAACAACATGGCTCAGGATTGGCCCTACATTGCTACCATTCCAACAATTATAATCGATGGTATAATTATTCAATTAAATGGCAGCTATCGGTTGTGATTAGGACAGTTATCTGTTCCATTTTTATCCGGTACGTATAATTTTCCTTCTCTCTCTCGTTTTTTCTTCACATGATTTGAATTAGAGATAAGAGGGGTCCTTTTGGTTATTCAATCAAATATGAAAATATAAGATATTATTCTGAAAAATCTGTTGGATGAATTGAAGCAGATATATATTAACTTCAATGTGACTGACTCTGCAGATTAATGATATGTAGCAGAGACTGCGATGATTAAGTTGAGTGTCCATACAGAGACTGCGACTCCAAATTTCTTCTACATATAACGGCCATACCCAGAAAAGCTGTATTTTACTCATCGGCCACATGACAATTTCCTTTATTTTTATCAATCATCCTCCACCTGCAATTCCTACCTTCTTCCATCTGTTTTATATATATACATATGAAAACCAAACTAGGAGTGTTTTCTTCTCAGATAATCCAAATTTTACTAGCCCTCATCATATATATAAATGGCAATATAAGTACATAAACGGCATCTGCTAACAAATCTTAGCAAAAAATTGAATTTTTTATTTGCTATTAATTCTGAACTATTAGCCGTCAGCTCTATATAATTGTGCATACACAGAATTTATAAATCTATTGAATCATTAAATTTAGTTCAACAACTAGCATTCTGAATGGAGTGTGAGAGGTTTTGAATTCAAAATTTTTCCAATTGATTTGCAAATATATCTCGTGCGAAAACTTTACATAACCACAAATATGACCAACGATAGTGGTAGAAAACTCTTATAAAATAGGCAAACAATAGTTCCGCAAACACTATATTCGCTCTCATTGTTTTGAATTTTTTTTGATCCTTCGGTTTTCAATCCGGCTGTGTTAAGCACACAGAACCGACTACAATTTGTGCATAATGATATAACATATCTAATAGATTAAAAAAAAAAGTAAAAATTTTACACTTGCTCCGAAAAAATATATTGCAAAAGATGCATTATGCGGTATTGTTTCCGGCTTCTTTTATTAGCTTATACTAATTACTAATAGTATATTGTGATTAATGAATATACAGAATGAAAAATACAAGCACTTTGTTTTGTTTTCTTCTCATTTTCAGTTTTGCTTTTACTACAAAATGTAAAAAATTAAAATAAAAAATATATATCCTTCCCTTCTTTGCATTAATTAATAATAAAAAGTTCACTAAAGCATAACTTCCTAGGGTATGAATTTGAGAAAGAATGTACCTGACTTTCAATCATTACCATTGAACGTAACGTTCATATCTTTTATAAATTGATAGATAATTAGTGGTCTGTGACAATATGAGGACATACTTATTACTATATAAATTGTCTTTTTCGCTTAAAATGGTTTAAATAAAAACAGTAGGCAAGACGGATATTATTTTAATTGATAGAGATACCGCTTAACTACGATTTTTGAATTAGAAATATAATTTATTTATTTTATTTTAATTTAACGATGGCCATTATAGCTTAATTGAATTACTCTTCATGATAATTTCGTATTTATGTTCTTATAGTTTTCTATTTTATTTATAAATAATTTATTTATTAAAACCTAATTCGAAAAACAAATTATTTTGAGTAAAGAAGTTGAAAGATAGTATAATATAAAATTGAAGATAAAAGGCTAAAGTTTAAAGATAAAGGAACTTCACCAACATCTATTGGTCAGAGTGGATGAAAGCTCCGTCTTCCTTAAGCATATCCCAAATTCGATCTACAAGCTCAGTATGTATATGAAAATTGCGGTATTGACAGAATTGCCCCCAGCAATGGACATATGCAGTACCTGATTCAGATTAGTGATGGGATCAACCGGACTTGAATACTAGATGGCTAAATGAACTTCTGTGTTTTGATTTTCTAATGTATATTAATCTTCAAATAAGATGTATGAAAAATATAAGAAAATACATCATTTTTGTCATGTTCAATGTGAATAAATAAACAAATAACTTTTTGCAAAAATGGAAAAGCTCAATTCTCAATATACATATCATCAATCTTTTCTAAATTTAGAAAAACAAATTATTAAATAATAAGATATCAATCTATTATAATTATCAAACTATATTGCATGAATGTATACACACTTTTCAAATTAAGTCATTTTCACATTAATATTACTCACATAGTAATATCTTAGGATATCCATGAATGGTTTGGCTAAGCAAAACCATGGACCCATCATAGAACGGTACCATTAAGTCTGGTAAAATTGGTCCAAATCCAAAATTCTACTCAAATTCGTCCAAAAAAATTGCCTCAAACCCACAAAAATGTCTATTGAACCAATCCAAAAATAACCCATCTAATTCCTTAACCCATTGGGTTTGGTACAAGATGCCCACTGGGGCCTCCCCCCATTCACTCATTTTAGTTCTCCCCCCCTCGTTTCTATCTCTCTCAAAATTGTCTATCATTTCCACCTTCACCGCCTACAACACCCTAGAACCACCAACGGCATAAATAGTACTTCACGATGGTAAATAATGACACCAATGGTGAATAATAATCTCTGGATCCACCGAGATCTAAGATATTAAAAAGTAAAATTCATGAAGAGTCGGGTAATATAATTTGAACTGAAATTGAGGTCAATAAATCTTTTAAAAGTCAAAAATAAAAATAAGTTACGGAACTAAAAATGGGTCAAACTAACTTTGACCGGTTTGAAAATATTTCATGGATTTTCAAAAATTATTTTGATCGTATGGAACATTTTAGAATAATAAATATTAATTTCAACAAGTGAAAAATAAATTTTTGGACACTTTTAAAATTCCGTTTGACTCAAAATTTTAAAACATTTTAATTATAATATTTAGGAATTTTCAAAATAATTTTGGTAGAAAAATAAAATAAGAATGGATGAGCAAATGAAAAATGAATCAACATGTATTAAATTCATGGATCGGCCTAAATCCGTTCAATCCATTTAGACATTGATCCATTTATGATTTATATTTTTTAATTCATTTATGATCCATTTATTTATATCACATCCATTTATGATCCAAATTAAATACATCCATTTACCACGTATATTCACGAGACCATCATACTAAAAGTGAAAGAAAGAAGAGAACGGGAAATTAATTTTTTTTAGAGTTAGAAATTCTTACGACATGCTACGGTACACATATATATACAGCATCAGATTAAAAGAAAAATAAAATTTAACAGTATACACATATGCGTATTGTTGCAAACACAAATCATTTCAATAATTGAAATTTTTACTAACAATTTTTACTGAGATTCCAACTATATCTTTTGATTCTAATCCGAATTATTAATATCTAGTAAATTAATATAACAATTTAAGTTGTAATTAATTACTAAAATTCAGTTTTTTCACATATCGTTGTATTCCAATTCTGTATCTACAATTTACTGTAACTAATAATTCAAATTCACGTGACTTATGTTTATAAAAAAAGATAAAATGATAATTTTTAACTGTTTAAAATACTTCATACTCAAAATTTAAATTTACCTAGTTAAAAATTAAAAGATCTTATCATCCCATCTCATCTTTTGACGTTTATATTTAGAAATTATTAGCATATAATTAACAATAAATATCTTACGTGATATATATATATATATATATATATATATATATATATATATATATATATATAAGTTTTTGTTTCGAAGCCCAAGTGTAACGGCATTGGCATATGATTGTATTTTGGCCATCTTCTTTGCCACCCTAATCATATCTCTCTATCTTTTTTCCTTCTTTTTAAACGCTCCTCCCTTTCTCTTCTCATTCTTCTTCTTCTTCTTCTTCTTCTTCTTCTTATTCACTTCACTACCAAACCCTCTCTTTATCTCTTCAATCTCTCACTCTTATGTCTAAAGAAGATGAAACTTTCTTATGCCAAAACCAGACATGGCTTCTTTGCAATTCCAATAAAAATAATAATGATAATAATATTTCAAGAAACAATAGCCCAATAGAGAAAGAATCGGTGGTGGTGACGGGTAACAAGAAGCAGAGATCAAAAAATGGCAAAAGAAGTTATCAAGAGAGTGATTGTAAAGAAGAAAAATTAGCAAGCGAATCTGATCATGAAATTCATATTTGGACTGAAAGAGAAAGAAGAAAGAAGATGAGGAACATGTTCTCTAATCTTCACTCTTTCCTTCCTCAACTTCCTTCTAAGGTATCTCTTTTCTTACCTACAAATTTCATGTATTATTTTGCATACTCTGGGGTACTAATTCTAATGGCCTTTTTCCCCTCAATTATCAGTTCGAAATTGAGTCAGGTTCTATATATTGAGTTTTGCCTATTGAAGAACTTATGCTTAGTGATGCGATACTTATATCAATTTCAAGCAGAAACTGAGTGAATTTTTCCTTAACATAGATATGTATATGATGTAATTTTGAGATCGGGAGTTCAAACTTTGAATAAATTAGGTGAGTTTTGAAGAGCAAGCTGTCTAGCTATTACCTTTTTATCTTCAAGAAAGGAGGGTGGCTTTTTGTTTTTATATATTTTTCTTCAATTTTTGTTGATAATTAAAGGCGAAATCTTTTGTTTTATTCCTTCATAGGCAGTTAGAGAAGAAGGGTTGCCATTACTTTTCTGTTTTATTTCTTTTTCACGTTGGTTTTTCTTCAAAATTGTACTCATAACACAATAATATCATAAGTCTATATGGTGCCCTAACTTGCTTCACACCATATCAATTTAATGAATTAAAATGGTAATATATGCCAATAATTAAGCTTTTGGAAATAATACTTTGCGTTATTAAATAGATATCCCAATAAAAAATTATTGACCAATGGGAAAAAAACTTTATTTATGGAAGTGATAGATTTAGATTACCTTCTCAATTTAGGTTGTTTTAGTCATGAAGATGAGATATTGTAATATAATTTAATTTGGATTTTTGTTCATTATTAATAACACACCTATTTTGTATAATTCAATTTGGATGGACAATTTATCTAAAATAAAATTAATTCAGTTTATAGTTCTTTCATAAATCCGTTTAACTACAATTGCCATGTAAGAAAAGAAGTTTTTATAATTACTATGTGTCATTGCAAGTGATTTTTGACTGACTTTTATTATTATTTTTTTCCTTGAAGGCTGATAAATCTACCATTGTAGATGAAGCAGTAAGTTACATAAAAACCCTAGAGCAAACCCTAGAGAAACGTCAAAAACAAAAGCAAGAAAGGGTACAAAGTGGCACAACTTTCTGGTATGAGCCATCTTGGGTTGGTCCACAAAAGGGGGGAGACACAAGAGAGGCATTCTTAGCTGATCAAGGATGTTCCAAAAATGTGGGAAAATCAGTAATTTCGAGGTCCTATCCGGCGGCTTTTCAGACATGGACATCATCTAATGTGGTGTTGAACATCTTTGGTAATGAAGCACAAATCAGTATATGCTCTTCAAAGAAGCCTGCCCTCTTCACTGCTATCTGTTATGTTTTGGAGAAACATAAGATTGAGATTTTGTCTGCTCATGTTTCCTCTGATTGCCATCGATGCTTGTGCATGATTCAAGCTCATGTAAGTTCATTAACATACCTTTGATTTCATGTGTTTTAGTTTCTTGATTTCTTATTATCAGTTCGCTTTATTTTGCTTAAAAATTGATTGTGAAATTGATATAAACTTGTCTGAAATTCATGATAAATCCAACATTTAGAAATTAGCATATTAAAAAAACAAAATTGTATACATAATAATTTCTGATTGATTGATCAATCCATAATAGAATTGTTCGAGATAAGTCAAGTTTCTCCTTGACTCAACTTCAAGCTATACTTGCTATTTCATGAACCAAGCCCTAAAAGTCCTACGATTATATTTGCAAATAATACATGATAAGATATTATAAAGCTCGTA
Organism: Excoecaria agallocha; assembly: GCA_037975025.1. Classification (NCBI taxonomy): domain Eukaryota; kingdom Viridiplantae; phylum Streptophyta; class Magnoliopsida; order Malpighiales; family Euphorbiaceae; genus Excoecaria; species Excoecaria agallocha. The sequence goes on from JBBPFJ010000046.1 coordinate 175,420, forward strand.
CACATGAAAAGATTAATAGACCTAGACTGAGCTAATAATAAATTGTCTTGTCCGTAAAGTAACTTTTATGATTTAATTTTATATTTGCGAAACAACTATTGATAATTTTATATGAGTATAATTTTTAGCTCAATTCGTGAATATTATCTAGATATGATGATCTTTGGCAATAAATTCTCATGGCGATAATCTTAATTGATTGATGCTATTTGATTTTTTTTTACTTGTATAGTAATCTATTCTTCGCTTGGTTCATGAATAGAACAATTCATCTGAAAATAGATTTATGAAGAAAATGATCAATTTCATTCATGTTTACTGGATTTACGCTTAATCATAAAAAAGTAACTGACTTATTTTTCATGATTTAAATATCACTAAATTTATCACATTTTTACAGAAAAATCATCTTAACTAATTTCCGACGATAAATTTTGCCGAAATGCTGATGTCGTACGCCATGCCATATGCCTGAATACACGTAACAACACATCAGCAGTCACATTACCAGAAGAGATCATGTGTGTCCAAGTATATGACGTGGTGTGTTGACATGTCGTCTGATGTGATCTCTTCCGGTGATGTGGCTATTGACGTGTCATGTCACGTATGTCCAGACATATGATGTAACGTACAACGTCAGTATTTCAAAAAAAAATTATCGTCAAAAACCGATCAAAATGACTTTTTCTGCAAAAATATGATAAGTTCAGTGATATTTAAATCACAAAAAATAAATCAGTTACTTTTGGACGATTAAACGTAAGTCCAGCGACCATATATGAAATTGACTCATGAGGAAAATAATAGTCAAGAAAAATGTTGTTATGTGAATATATTATATGAGTTGATGTACTATTTTATTCACCTTAATTATTCATGCAAATATTATGTTTTTATTAATCATATGTTTAATTAATACTTAATTAATTAGCAGGTAAAAGGAGATTCTGATCAATTTGCAGATGCAAATATTCATGTGGAAGAAATATACAGACAAGCTGCAAGTGAGTTAATCTGCTGGGTATCTCCTTGATCATATCTCAAATAAAACCTTAAAAATGTTTAGTAGGATATATATAGATATATATATTCTCATGTATCTTTTTCTTTTCTTTTTTTGGGCAAGGAAATCAAGAAATATTTGGTATAAAATTAATATGATATGTCAGTCTCCATCTTCATACTTGGATGGAGCTAATATTTTATAGGTCTATACGATTGCGAGTTTCGATCTTGATGATGTAATTTTCTTGAATTATAATTAATTTTCTTGAAATACAATTCTTAATTAAAATTATAAAAAGTTAACAAGACAAATCAATTTTCAAACTGTCATGCATGCGCTCTTTCTTGATCTTGTATAATGACTTCTCGTTTAATTGATTTTATAATTCAAAAATTCAAATGGAAAATTTTAAGAGAATTTTTTTGGTCCAACAGCCATCATTCAAGAGAAAGTTTTTCTTTAGAGGAAATTTGAATAAAAAAAATATACAATCACACGTCAAGAGAAAATAGAATAAAAAATGACATAAAAATTAATGAATTTCAACCAAAATGCTTATGTACTCGAGTCAGAGTAGAGAGTTTTTTTTACTATGAATCAAGATGAACAATACAATAAATCTCCAAATTACAATCGCATAAAATTTCTAAGTGTTCCTGAAAGAGTTTAGAATACGTGCATGACCCATAAGATAAGAAATCCATCCCGATATAAATGAGAATATATCGGAACAGTAAATAATACACATGAAATTAGTTAAATATTAAAATTTTTCATAATTAGAAAATTTACTATTATTGGTGGCTATTAATATGAGCAGTTATTTAATTTAAATTAGGTAACTGACATGTTAATATGATATTAATTCTTGATTTAAATAATTGTAAATGTCAATTAAGGTAATTTAATCTTACCTTAATTGGAGCCCTCTATAAGGGTTAAAATTCTCCATTTGGAAAAAAGAAGAGATCCCATATCAAATCTCTACCAAATTCTTTCCGCACAATTTCTCTCTTTTTTGTTAAGGTTTATAGTTCGTGGTATTAGACTTTTTATCCCGAGGTTTACGTGGCATGGGTGAAAATTAGGCCGGTGATGCAAAAAGGTGGACAGATCTCAATGTTTATAATTTCACGCTTCGAGATGTATTTATGTTTATGTCTCGTTATTTATCATGATATTTTCTTTCGGTTACCAAACCAATTGGACAAAAATAGGCATTAATATAGAATTCCATTTCTTTTCTCCAATTTGGATGCCCTACGAGATTTTCGAGTTAAATTGCAATTAATTGAAGACACAAAGTTAATGCTTACTAAACACGAACAAATACTTAATTTAAGTTATAAATAAGATAAATTAAAGAATGCAATGCAAGATTGATAGTAAGTGGTTGTAAAGTCTACAGCAATAGCCATGTTAATGGTGCATTCAAGCTTGAATTTGGTGAGGAATAGATTGATAGCAAGATAGTATCTCATCCACTGGTTGCTTAACATGAATGGTATCAAGAATATTTTCCACCGAAATTGCGCACTCCAACTTCATCCATGTGTATTTTTATATACATAATAGAAGCAACAAGGTTTCAATTTTTCTTGGATTTTCAAGAATTGAAAGCAAGATTGGTATACCAATTACATTATTGTATACCCTTCTCAAGTTTTATTTTCCCCACTTAGATTATTATGTACACTTCCCAACTCTTATTTTCAGGTTACTTGTCATATATATATATATAATAGAAGCAACAAGGTTTCAATTTTTCTTGGATTTTCAAGAATTGAAAGCAAGATTGGTATACCAATTATATTATTATATACCCTTCTCGAGTTTTATTTTCCCCACTTAGATTATTATGTACACTTTTATATATATATATATAAACTTCCCAAACTATCAAAAAATAGTTTGCATCAACTAATTAAATATCATATTGTTTTTTAATTTATTAAAAATATCAATTTTTTTTTTTTGCAAGTGCGTATATAGTACATATGAACAGTTAAATTTATTATTTTTTTCTTTTTATAGAGTATTCCATATAATTTTTATTAGTATGGGAAGCAATATGGAGTATTATTAGTTAACGTGTGGAAGATATTTTCTAATAGTTTTGGAGTTTTATATATTATTTTCAGCTATTTGGTCAATGATTCACAGGGCCAAGTCTTGAAAGCCCACTTTGTAAGTATATCAGGACATCCAACCCATTACAAAATAGTTAATTGGTCATTTTCCCTTAATTCGCTCACCTGTAATATTTTATATTATATGTAATTTATGTACAATATCTTTACATATTAATTTACAAAAAAAATAAAAATAAAATTATGTTTATTCTTATTAATATAGAAAAAAATGATTATAAGATACAATTTTGACTACATAATTAATTTTTTATTAAAAAATAAAATTTAAATAAACTTTATTTTCAAACTAAAAAATTGAAAGAGAAACAAAAATACGGCATCACAATGAAAAATATATATAAATTAATAATTTTAAAATTTGATAAATTAAAATAACAATTATAGAATGCAATTGCCTTGTAAATTACACCACTGGGCTAATGTTTGTCTTTCTTTATATTTTATTTTCTGAATGCAAAATGCAAAAAATCGAGGGAAAAATTAGCCTGAAAAAATGTAGAGATAAAAGCGAAGGGAGATGTTGAAAATTTACAACTCTATTTTATAATACGGTTTTTATTTTTTACTCTATTACACAAATTCAAAAATAAATTGTATATTCTTTTATACGGTGTATGTGAAATAATAAATTTATAATATATTATATTATCTTCATATTAATTTAAAAAAAAAAGTTTTCAAATATCATATTTATATTAACTTATACTGTATTATTTTATGTGCAATACATCAAACTACAAATGCCAAATGCAAATAGTGTTTGATAAAGATGGATGAGGAAATCACAAATATCTTGATTTGATGGACAAATTATTGGTCCTGAATTAATAGTATCATCAAAGAAAAATAAAAAAAAAATTACTAAATATTATGTTTAGATTTTTGTTTTTTTAAATAAAATTTTATGTATGAATTTTGTAAATGGCAAAAATCTATGTTAAAAAAAACTATTAATAATATACATAAAATTGATAGATAAACCCAATTGAAGTCTCAGTGACACTTAAGAAAAGTGAGCAGCATCGCATGCCACTGGACACCGACCCTTGACGGAGAGTCATACAGGGAATCCATACACAGTACGTAGGTAACCTCAAAGATGAAGTTAAAAATATATTTAATTTTTAATTCACAACATTTTTCATTAACTTCATCCCCACCATCTCATATTTTTAAAATAAATAAATAAGAGTCCAATATTTTATCCATTCCTATTTTAATACAACTTTTTCATTCTCGAGTTCGATTGTTATTAATTATTCTGATTAGAGTTTTAAAAAGAGAAAATTATGAATTATTTAAAACAGCATTTGTTAAATCGAATTAAAAAAATTAAAATAAAGCTGAAATATTTTATCCATTCCTATTTTGAATACAAGTTTTTCATTCTCCAGTTAGATTGTTATTAATTATTTTGATTAGAGTTTAAAAAGAAAAAATTATGAATTATTTAAACTTTAAGATAACGTTTGTTAAATCGAATTAAAATAAAGCTGAAATATTTAATCCATTCCTATTTTGAATACAAGTTTTTCATTCTCCAGTTCGATTGTTATTAATTATTCTGATTAGATTTTAAAAAGAGAAAATTATGAATTGTTTAAACTTTAAGACAGCATTTGTTAAATTGAATTAAAAAATTAAAATATTTTATGGATCAATATATGAAATAGTTAAAATAAAATTTTAAAGTATTCCGAATTTTTTTTAATTATTTGTTAAATTTTTCGAGATAAATTAAAAATATATTTTTTAATGTTTTAGTTATTTTTTACCAAACAAAATAAATAAATTTATATTTTGATTTTTTAAAATGTACGTAATTAAATAATTATGTAACTCTTTTAAACGATTTTTTTTATTTTTGATCGATTATAATAAAAAAAATCGAACCGTAATTACCTCTGGCTGAACGTGGCACATACAATGGGCGGATATTTAATCAAAAACCCATTAGATAGTTAATAAATAAAAAATAAAAATGAGTGGCGATTGCACGATGGAGCATGGATTGGTGGGTTCACATCATATATTGTCACACACATGCATGCTTGAAACTGGAAAGTGTTCCTGATATAATAAAAGGAAATTCAAGAATCCAAATTCAAAAAAGTTAAAAGAATTAATCATAATTAATTATTGGGTCCCAATCCCAATTGTTACAAATATGTATATGAAATACTGAAATTTGTCGTCGTTTTCATGAATTGTGAATTAAGAGTAGCAACTAAAGGTGTGTTCGGAGACACGTGAATACTCGATGGCCATGGCTAAAGAGAAGAATATAAACCAAACCATGTGAGTCCAATTCATTTTATTCCACCAAACATGTGACTATTATCCCTTTACATTTTAATTTTAATTGCATGACCTTTATCACCCTACCTTTAAAATCCGGATTACTTATCGATAGTGGTTGGTTCAAGTGATTTGAAGTTTATTTCTTTTAAACAAGATCTCGAATTCGAGCTTTATTAATGGATTGGAAAAATTTTACACCATAATTGATCAAATCAATTTGAACTGTATAATATCAGTAATTATATAAAAAATTTTGAATAATTTAATTTATTATTATTATTACAAAAATAAAAATTGAGAATTCATTTAGAGAAGAAAATGGAAGTAGGCGTAGGATGCAAGGTCCCATTGATTGTGATTTATGAGGAATCGGCTGCGCTTCTCATTGACAATTTTGTCGATTTATGGTCCCATTTCTCGGCCAAAATTGTGTGATCGCTCTTGTTGCCCCATTCCTTCTCTAATACCCTCTAATTTTATTAAATCGCAGCTCATGCTAAAATAATATATAATCATGCACTTTTGTCTAAAAACAAATAAGTATGCATTGCTTCGTTGTATTAAATTAATGGAGCGTAATTTACTATCGAACATGTAATTAAAATGGTAAATATCTCTGCTAATTTAATCAGTGATTTAGAATTTAAATTCTAAAAATTCAGCTGTATTAAATTTCAGATAAAAAAATTTTACCATCACTCAGAAACTTTATTCGAGTTGAATGAGAATTAATCTAAATGTAATGACTAAAGTGGCAACTCATAACACCTCATGATTATATATAAAAAAAAAAAGTGTAATTTGGTGCTTCGTGTGTCTACTATCAGATCAAGTGAAATTAAATATTTTCACTCAATTAAAAAGTGTCCATATATACGGGCACATTGCATACCAACACGCTGAATTAATATTCTAAATTAATAAGTTATTAATTTATTTCATAGAAAATATAAGAGTAAATAATTTTCTAACTTGTTAATTAAAAATACTGATTTTTAACAAAAACTGTTTGCCATCTTTCTCGTATTCATTGCCTGCCCTTCAATAAATTCAGCAAAAGAGCATCTATTTTGCTTCCTAGAGTTTGAGTTATTTATGTTTTATTAATAAAAAGAATGATAATTTAGTGCAAGTGCTTGAGAAATAGTAGTATTTCTTTATCTGAAATTATATATTCAATTTTTATTTTATACACGGAGTGTATATTATTAAAAAAATTGATTTTAATTATATATTCGATAATATTTTATTCTAAATCAATATATGTATTTAAAAAAATTAAATAGAATATATAAAATCATGAAAAAAATAATAATTCATTATTTTAAGAATAAAAATACTTTTAATAACTTCATAATTATAAGATTCTCTAAAAAATTCATTATATAAACATATAAGAGTGAAAACAAGAATTGAACTATCAATGGCAACCTATGAAATTAAATCACAATTATGAATTATAAGAATAAACAAAAATCAGAAAAACAGATCAAACTTTTCATTTGCTTTTCAACTTTTCATAATAACTTTTCAAACCAAAAAAAAAATTCTTACGTGCAAAATTACTTACAAAATTACAATCTCTCCTTATATACTCATCTAGACCCTCAATTTCCTTTTTTTTTCTTTTTTTTTTTAACTAAAAAGCTACCAAATTATCCAAAATTAAAATTAAAAGAAGAAGATGAAGAAGAACCATGAGCTGGCCGTCGATCAAAAGGGAACCACTTCACTGCAAACAAAATCATCGGAATTTCCAGAAGAGTCATCGGGCCACGAGTCCCTTAGCAATTTCAGCAACATCTGCGCCTTCCTCTTCGCTCTATCCGTACAATCGCTCTGCACCAGCAACAGCAACTGCGTCAATATCCCAGCGCTCACCGCCTCCCTTTGGCTCTGCTCTTTCGCCATGCATAGCGCCACCAGCGCCCCCGCCGCGTACTCTGTTGCTCTGTCCGATATCTTCAGTATCGTCTTCACCAGTAGCGGAACTGTCAGAGCATGCTCCGCAAATGCCGCACATCCAACTGGCACTCTGCATAGCAGCTCTATTGTCGCCAACGCTCTCTCCGCGTCGCATTTTTCGAAATCCGCCAGTCTGTCGATTAAAATCTCTGCCGCTCCGGCGGCAACCGCCTTGTGCCTTGTCTGCTTCGCTAAACACAAAACGAACAGCGCTTTTATCCCGATTTTAAGAGCGCGAGGATATGAGATTGGATTTCTTAACATCTCTATAACTCCTTCGAAGATATCGTCTACGTTGCTGATTTGCGCGCGAAGATCTGACGGCTTTGTTCCGGCCACCACGATTTCAATAAGTACAGCTGAGTTAACTCGGACCTCAATCGAGGAATGAAACAGCAGATTCGCCAAGTAATTTACCTTCTCCAAGTCGGAAGCTATGGAGACGCACTCCGACTCACTGAGCGGAAACATAACCAGAAGCGCAAGCGCCTCGTGGTTCAAATCCGACGGGTTTGAATCAGAAACATTCCCGAAGATAATACTGATCAGAATTTCTCTCACGTTATGAGACGAAATTACCGACCGATTTTTGTCTGAGTCACGGGCGAGTCCTCGGAGTCTACGAATAGCTGAAAGACGAGACTGGCTGGGATTGGACTCCGACGACGCTTGGTTCAACAAAGACCGAACCAGACCCGGTTCAGCCGGTTGTTTCGGGGTGGGAATCCGTTCAACACCAAAAGCCCGGTTCGCAACGCACCAATCTTGGATTAACCGGCGGAGAGTATGGTTAGGAATAAGAGCAAAGTCGGTGAGCGGAGCCCGAGTGACCGGACAAGTAGTATTTCCGGTGGCAACCCATGATTCGATGGAGGAGCGGTCGTAAGTCTGACCAGTGGAAACAGTAACCGGGTCACGCATGAGCTCAAGAGAAATCGGACATCTGAAATGGTAAGGTATCTGAACACTTATATCTAAAGGTTCTAAGCTTCCAGGCATTGTTTATAGCCAAAAAGAAAAAGAATAAACAGGAAATTAGGCAAAAGGGCAAGAAGAATTAATAATGGAGAAATGAATTTAGGTGTCAGAAATCTGAAATCTGCGAATTCTCTTGCAGATTTGGGTTTTTGTGTGTTACAGTAGAAGAAAGAGACCAACAGGCAACAAGAAATAAGAGGGAGAAGGAGTAGCAGTGATGGAGGAGGTGGTGGGGGCTGGTGTTATCTGACTCTTAGCCCACACGTGTGGTGCTAATTGCCTAACCTTAGTTGGATTTGGGTGTGTGTGAGAAAAAAGAGGCTGGTCAAATGAAATTTGTGCGACCATTGGGTCCCACAAATTTTCAGCTCTAAAATCTAACTCCTGTTTACATCAAACAAACTAATGTTGACAGATTGTTTAATTAATTACTGTTTCATGATTTTGATTTAGTTCGTATTGGACCGTCCAATAACTTATTAGTGCTGTTATCTCTAAATATTTATTGTTAGTTCTGTCCATAAATAAATACGTAGATGCAACCAAATTTGGATATTTCATTTTAGTCACTTCAATTTGTTGTTATTAGGATTTTGCACCTAGAGACTTTCTTATTTAGAATTTCATCAATCAAACCAAATAGCAACCTCCTACATAAAACTATACAAGTGGTTTTTATATAAATGTGGCTTTTTTTGTTTCGTACGTAAAATTAAATTATTTCAAATAAGAAATTTTGTTAAAAATCTGTAGAAAACTAACATAATATTCTGAAATATTTGCTAGTTTTGGATATAATTTTTAATAGAGTTTTGATTTGAATATAATTAAAAATTAGGTTTTAAATTTTTAATTTTTTATTCTGAAGAATAATTTAAAAATGAGTGGAATTATTTTACAATTAACATATTTTTTTATTGATTTACTGTTTTAGTGGTGATTAGGAATTGCTTTATTTATGGGTTTATTTTTTGCGTCCATTGTGGATGTTGATGGCAACAACATTATGTTAATACATCCTTTACAGTCTGGTGGAGTGTCAAATCTTTGCTTTCGTGGTGGAAAGGGCAAAAAAAAATTAAAAAATAAAAAATATGAGCCAATAGGAACATCTAATCTCCAAAGTTTCTCCACTTTAAAGCTTGCTCCTCCAAAAAGGGCAGCAAGAAACTTTATATGAATTTTTATCATTGCATGCCTCATGTAAAAATCTTTTTCTTTTATTCTAAAAATACATTATTAAAAATTATGTAGGGAGATGTTTTTTAATTCAAATAGAAATAATGCCTTGTAATATTATTGTACAAGGAGAAAAAATTACCAAAACAGAATTATATCTCATCTAAATTTAATATTGAAAATCTTGGTCCGTTGTATGAACTTATTGGAGTGTCATTCAACTCATATAAAATTTAAGTATTTTCTAATTAAAAAAATAAAGCAAATATTCTTTCTTTTTAATATTTGATTTTGTGGTCCAGAATCAAGATGAATCTCTTAAATAAAGGAGCTGAGCTGAGAAAATAAAATTATAGAAGAATTTTATTGGTATTGCAATAATGGTAGGAACCTTATAATAATGGGAAATCAGATAATTTTGGTGATAAGGAATGCTAATTAATTGGTAGATATAAAGGATTTTGAATTCAATTATTATGGTCAAAGACACGAAGGCAATTCGATGGGACAGAGTAATACGGTTATGTTTGGTTGGAGGAACAAGCTTTTCATGCAAGAGGGCGAAACAAAAGCGAACCTTTCTTGTACTCATTCTGAAATAATTAGAAAATTGTAATTTTTGGCCTCTATTATTTTTTATATTGAATCCTTATTTAACAAAATATAAATAAAAAATTCTATTACTGAATAAGTTTATCATAAAAAAAAAATTAATTTCCATTTTGGAGCATTTGAAATAATATTTGATGGAAACAAAAATAAGCTATCATATGCTAATTAAAAAAATAATAATAACTCTTTTAAAAAAGTTGATGGGTTAAAAAGGTTTTCAGTTATATCTCATGACATTGTAATTTGTTTGAGTAGCTTCAGTTATATCTCATGATATGTAATTTGTTTGGGTAGCGTTTATTAATTTGAGTCAGATAAAAAATTTTAAAATAAAACTAAAATATTTTCAGATCGAAATATAAAATAATTAATATAATACCAAATAGTATTATAAAACTAAAATATTTTTTAAATTAAAATATAAAATAATTAAGATAACACCGGATAGTATTATAAAAAATTTTCAATTGTTAATTAAAGTTTTTAGAATGAATTATAAAATAAATATTTTTAAAAAATTTTAATTGTTTCTTATCTAACAAAATAGATGGATGCATTTTTTTTTTTAAGTTTACTTTTTTAATAAATACTTGAAAATATTAAAGAGATTAGAATAATTTTTTTTTTTTCATTTCAATTTTTTCAACATTAACAAACGCTATGTTGAGAAATATAGAATTCAGGAAGATGGGAATGTTTGAAAATAAAAATAAATAGTTGTGCATAAAAGTTAAAAAAGGGAAAATAAAAAGGAGGAAAGGGGCAAAGATGCAAAGAAAGTTAATAATAAGGTTGGAATCGTGTGGATAACGTTAATAGGATGGTGGTGTGGTGGTTTCTTGATGTAAGTGGACCCCATCTTCTTTAGTGGACGATGTGGCGCAATTACATTCATATCCTGTTATCAAACCACTATTTATTCACTGCTCATTCTCATACCAAATTTCATCATTATAGTATTTGTTTTATCGATCCATTTAATCATTTTTATTTCTGTTCCAAATTATTACTATTTTTTAATAATCATTATATATCTAAAATTCATATATTTTATTATAACTAATTCAAATTTCTATCCTATAAAAAAAAAGCTAAAGGTGTAAATTACCTTCTAAAATTTATCAAAAAGTACAATTCAACTCTTAATATTTAATTTGGTGTAATATTATTTTTAATATTTTAAAATTTGAATAATTTAACTCCTAAAATAACAATTTCATCAGTTAACCGTTGATATAACGACATGGATGATACGCAATAGCCAAAGATGGGATATGTATATGTTGATATGTCCCTTTTAGCCATATCATGTCCTATATACCAAATTATAAAGTGCAATATATCATTTATATCATCACATCAGCTATCAACAGACGAAAAATAATCGAACTAATATAACCGTATTACTCTAATTTTAAAATATTAAAGATAATATTATATCAAATTAAAATTTAAGTGTTAAATTATATTTTTTATCAAATTTTAGAAAGTGATTTGCATTTTAGACAAAAAAAAAATAGTATTTTAATATATTATCTAATAGGTTTGGTGCACCGAATTAAGACTCGAAAATAGGATATGAAATTTAACATCTAGAAAATTTGAATAAATTGGAGTTTATATATAAAATAAGGGAAAATTGAAAAAGAAAAGAAGTACAAAAAGGAAGTATAGGTAAAGGTTGAGGATGAAGAAACAAAAACAAACCGAGGCAGATACTGGCAGTGGCAGTGAGAATCAAGAACAAAGTGAATTTTTAATTTTTTTTATAGTTTATTATTAAGTAAAAATAAAAAAAGAAGGGAGGCGGTGTCGTTTAGCGGTAACAGAAGAGTAAAGGCAAGCGTGGGAAACAGAAGCCACGCCCCATCTTCCTCTTAAGACCCCAATTGTCTCCGGTCAACCCGGCAACTATTGCCACCATTGCCTCTCTCTTATCCCACCCTTGCACGTGCTCTTTCTCTCTCTACTTCTACTCATTTTTATTTTTAGGATCTTTAAAATATCATTATTTATTAAATTTTTTTAATTAATTACATATTAAATTATTTCACTGAATTTATTAAAAATATCATCATAACTATTCCAATTTATTCGAAATATAAAAAATAAATATTATAATATTAAAAATATTAATTATTTCCATAAAATTTATTAAAAATATTAAATTATATTCATGTTACTGTTTGACACGTATTTTTCACACGTTCACTGTGAACTCCTATAAAAAGATAATATGATATTTTTAACAAATTTAGAATAATAATTTAATCTATAATTAAATTAAAAAAATTAATAAATGATGATAATTTAGAGAAAAGTTTAAGTATTAACCTTTTATTTTTTTTTACCAATTAATCACTTCTTAAAAAAAAATCAATACAATTTTACAATTTCTTCTTGGAAAAACATCTTCATCGCTCCCTTAATTTTATCACCTTTTTGCATTGAGTCCTTAAATTTTATCAAATTTCTGATTTAGATTCTTGAATATATTTTTTTAAAAATTGCACTAGATAAAAAAATAATAAATGTAAAAATTTACGGTTAAATGTTCAATCTATACAAATGCATAAAATGGTACAATACTCGAAATATTTTAAATATTTTTCGACGACCATAGTAGGAAATAAATTTATACTCAAAATATGTATATTTGTAAAATAAACATATGTCGCACGTGTTTAGATTATATTCAAGATCAAAATTTTGCATTTATGTTATATAATTATGTTTTACAATTTTTAATTGATTTGAGAGTTATCTAATTAAGTCTAATTCATTGTCCCTCAATTTAATTTGAAATAAATCTAAACAGTTGTCCAAACAATTAGTACTATAAAATAAAAATTTATTGGTTATAACTGAAATCGAACTTAATAAAAATTATAATTTAAAATCGAATGCAATTTTAATACTAATCAAACGTCTATAATTTCACCAACCAAAATAAAACTAGCTTTAGATTAAAAAAAACTATGTTTTAAAAAAAAAATAGATTAATAACTATACTGAACCGATAAACGAAACTCTATTTATTTTACTAATTAAAATCGAATCGATTAATTGAATAATTAAATTAACCCAATCAATTCTGCATAAATTTTTATCTATAATAGAATTGTGCTCACTTCAACATATGCATGATATCAACTTCACATCGGGCGTCTAGTCTACTATCTTTATCTTTTTATAAAATATTTATATCCTAAGTTATCACATCATTTTAATTTTTTTTTTGGTCTCTTATTAATTAAAGAAAATAGTAATTTACAAAGAAAGAATGTGGGCTTTTCTGGGGGAGGTTGTTTTCTCACGACAATTTTAATTAATAAAAAAAAACATTTTTAATGTATTTTGCCTAATAAGACATTAAAATTTTCCACCATGTCATGTTTGATTCACACTATAGTGAATTACATATTTTCTATTTTATAATTTTTAAATTAATTTCCAATATAAAGAATTGAAACTATATTCTATAATAATTTATTTTTACGAAAAGCACTTTCACATTCATAATGGAAAATGCTTACCTAAACATCTTTTACAACCCATTTATGTATTCAAATAGTGACAAATAGATATATGAGAAAGATAATACTTAATTATAAATAATAAAGTAAAAGTTTATTTTAAAAGAAATTACTCATTTCGTTCTCTTTTTCGTGTTACATTTTAGCAATATTCAAATTATATTTATTTGTCATTTTTAAATTTATAATGTGATAACAATTGAACTCTGGGACCGGTTCAACGGTCCAGTATTAACCAAACACATAGCTCAATGAGAACCCTCATAAACCAACCAAATGTTCAAATTATCCGGGTTCTATAACCGGGCAGTAGTTCGGTTAAGAACGTATTCCGGAAACAACTAAACCACGATATACAGACAATTACTACCAACCCACATTTTTCTCGAGAATCGCCGAGAAGGGGATTAGTGGCCGAAAAGAACGAAAAATTTCTTCCATTATCCCCTACAAACGTGCTGATTCCTCCTTTAAAAAGAGAAAAAACACGTATGAAACGTTTACTTAATCCTTCGCTAAAAATTGATACTCTTTTACACAGAATTCCTAACTTGACCGTCGGAAACTTCCTTATCAGAAGTCAACCGGTTCTTTGTCTAT